>JAJAGP010002017.1:0-140980 GCA_025084515.1 Ancistrus triradiatus
GAGTCTGAGTCAAGACCCGGTCTAGTGGTTAAGATACTGGACAATGGACCAAAAAGTCCAGGGTTCAAATCCCACCTCTGCCAAGCTGCCACTGTTGGGTCCTTGAGCAAGACCCTTAACCCACAATTGCTTGGATTGTAAGACTGTACCAATTGTAAGTCGCTCTGGATAAGGGCGTCTGCTAAGTGCTGTAAATGTAAATGTAAATTTAGTAGTCGAGTCCGAGTCAAGACCAGATCTTTAGTAGTCGAGTCTGAGTCAAACCCAAGTCTTTTAGTAGTCGAGTCCGAATCCATCTTTAGTAGCTCCCAGATGCTGCTATTGCTGAAGTGTATTGCTCAAGTTTTTTTAATACTGCTTACAAACTTCCCATAATTTCTGGTTGTATTCTAATAAATAGACTGATAAATAGTTACTGTGGTCATTAACCCATTACTAAAACAATGGTATACCTAATCTAATGGTGGCCTAAGACTTGTGAGTATAGATGTAAATGTTCTGTATTAGAGTGTGTTCTAAATGCAGAAAAGCTCAGTTATCCAAATATGCCATGATCCTGGATATAGGAATATCTAGTGCTGATAATGGGATCCCTATATGCATCATTTCTAATGTGAAACTCGTTTCAAATCTTCAAAACGATTCATAATTTTAGTGATGTCTGCTTAAAATACTAGGGTAGGAGACATCTCTCTCTTTGGCGCTTATGTGTGTACATGTGTGTGTGCGGGCCGTGTTTATATTACATTGTGTGGACCAAATGTAGCCAGAAGTATAGAAAGATCTGGCATTTCTACCTTGAGAGAACATGCTGCTGGTCCCCATGGGGAAAACCTTTTACTTTTTCCAGAAACAGCAAACCAAGAGAGACAAAAGATTTGCTTTAGATTGCTGAGGGTAAGTTTAGGGATAGGTGTGTGTAGGCGAAGCATTAATTAGCTACAGTAAGCATTATGTCAGAACGTCCCCACCAGAAACAAACGTATGAGTGTGTGGGTAAAAGAAATGTTTACATGGATTTATCCCAAAAGAAGAAATAGCACTTATGCTATTGTATGCATCCATCTCCATGCCTGCCCGTCAGTGTGTGTGAGAGTGTGTGAGGTGTTCTCCCCTCAGGATAAAAGTTAAATACCCCATTAGTCGCTTCACTAATCTATCTCATAATGAATCACTATATAAAGCAAAAGTGTAAGGAGGAGTAAAGAGCCCATACACCCGGTGTTTAACTGTATACATGCACAGTTTCAGTATGAATTCCTCACTACACGTACATAAGTACATCTGAGTGTATAACAGAAACACTTACCCATGTTCCACGTGCCAACAAATAGGCTGATCATATCTGGCTCAGGCTTGTCTGAGTGTTTGTTCTTCATCTGCTGAAGTAATTGACAGAAACCTTCCCTCTTCTGAAAATGCGGAAATAGCACACACACACACGCACACACACACACACATTACTCAGACATTACTCACACAACTCATTCAAGGGTGTGAGTAATATGCTTGGCCTAAATAATTATAAGTTACTCATAATAGAGACATTTAAAAATACATAAAATACAGCCTAAAGGCCTTTTCACACAAGAGTCAGGTTTTGAAAAAGAAACATATTAAGGCCGTCCTTCACACCGAGTCCGATACTGACGAACCACAACACTGTGTAAAATGTTTAATCGGAGCCTGTTCTAATTTCTGCGTGGATAAAATCAGGCTGACCAATCAGAGCTCGGTCGCCGGGCAGAACAGCTCATCAGGAGCTTATAGGACGAGCAACAGGCTGCCTCTAAAAACATGGCTATTAAAGAACAGATCTGGTGGAATAGAGCTGAAAGGCTGGAGAATGATGGAGATAAAGCTCACAGGGACTGGATGGAAGCATCTGATTATTTATCTAAGTGTCTTTTCATGCTCACAAAAACACAAACTAGAGCTTCATCTTCGCTCGTGTTTTTGTTTATTTAAGTTGATGTGAAAAAGACACGGTGAAATCTCCGACACATTAAGAGAAGGGAAATTAAAGGAAGCAAAAGCAGACAGGGGGTTTTCAGAGAGTTTAGACAACAAACGTAGCACACTCGGTGTGAAGGTCCCACTACGTTAAAAATCGCATCTGTTTTCTTCTTGCGCAAAAATCGTACTCGGTGTGAGAAGGCCTTAAAGGCGTGGACAAAAAGTGTCTTCAAGTGCTGAATGCGGCCTTTCGCTGCTCATAGAAAAATGCACTGATTATGGGTACGTCTGATGTTGGAGAGGGGGAAGCTAGTGCATGTCTTTGGACTGTGGGAGGAAACCGGAGTACCCGGAGTAAACCCCAACAGACACGGGGAGGACATGCAAACTCCACACAGACAGACCCCAGCAGAGGGAACAACACTTGGCCCTTTTAATTATATTTATTTCTGTTCTTATTTTCTTGTGTGTGTTTGTGGTCTATGTATTTTGCATTCAATATGCCGCTGAAAATGTTTGAATAATAATTTGTGGTTTAGGCTCTGCTTTTTGAATTTATTTTTAAAAGCTCTATATTAATAATACTGAAGAGAACCGAATATGTGAACACGCTCTAACGTGCTGGTTAAAGTCCAATAATCCCTGGACGAAAGAAATCCTAAAAGTAGCCCTTTCAGAAAACCCGACTAGAGACAAATTAGAATATTTTTTAGTGCAGCTTCACCTTGGCGTCTTCAAAGATAAATTCTTTGCGCTGCGTTTTCTCCTTCTCGGTCTCCACCGTGACCTCCAGTTTAGTGTGCATCTTCTGCACCTTCACCAGCTGCAAGACTGCGATGACAAATATCCACATCATTAGTCACTGCTTCCAGATAAAGCAGTTCATTTCTGTTAAATACATTTCTGCAAACGGGGACAGATCAGAAACAGGATTCAGTTCAGGCCTTTCTGTACATTCTGACTCTCATGATTTTATTATAAAGAGTGTAATTAATTAATGAAGTGCAGCACACTTTGAATAAAAATCACTTTACTAAGTATTGTGATATAGTTTTACCAGATCGCCACCTTATTTGGAATTGACCAAATAATTTAGCTGTCCATGTTGTTTGTGTTCTCCTGTAACACTTGAAGCTTTTGACTGCTCAGAATTAAGATTTATTTCTATACATCTGTCATGTTCAACCTTGCGATATCGTCACCTCTCATTCAGGAATCAAAAGGAACCCTTAAGCTCATAATCATAATATATACCATTATCGAGTGATATGAAAACAAATTACCATGATAAGATTTTTTATTGCCCAGCCCTAGCAAAGCTGCACCACTTTGTACTTATGTATCCCCATGATTTTATCCTGTTTATCCTACGATGATGTACAGGCATCCAGGCCCCAAAAATGATATAGGACAACTTTAATACAGTGGTGCTTGAAAGTTTGTGAACCCTTTAGAATTTTCTATATTTCTGCATAAATGTGACCTAAAACATCATCAGATTAATTATTGAGAAAAATGATCCAGTATTACATATTAGTGAGTGGCAAAAGTATGTGAACCTCTAGCATTAGCAGTTAATTTGAAGGTGAAATTAGAGTCAGGTTTTTCAATCAATGGGATGCCAATCAGGTGTGAGTGGGCACCCTGTTTTATTTAAAGAACAGGGATCTATCACAGTCTGCTCTTCACAACACGTTTGTGGAAGTGTATCATGGCACGAACAAAGGAGATTTCTGAGGACCTCAGAAAAAGAGTTGTTGATGCTAATCAGGCTGGAAAAGGTTACAAACCATCTCTAAAGAGTTTGGACTCCACCAATCCACAGTCAGACAGATTGTGTACAAATGGAGGAGGAAATTCAAGACCATTGTTACCCCCCAGGAGTGGCCGACCAACAAAGATCACTCAAAGAGCAATTCGTGTAATAGTTGGCGAGGGGTCACAAAGGACCCCAGGGGTGGTAATTCTAAGCAACCTGAAGCGCCTCTCTCACATTGGCTACTGTTAATGTTCATGAGGTCCCCACAGAAGAAACACTGGAAAACAATGGTGTGCATGGCAGGGCTTGCAAGGAGAAAGCCACCTGCCTACCAAAAAGAACATTGCGCTCATCTGCAGTTTGCTTAAAGATCACCGTGGACGAGCCAGAGGCTATTGGAAGAAGAATGTTTTGTGGAAGGATGAGGACCCAAAAAGAACTTTTGGTTTAAGAGAAAAAAAGCGTTATGTCTGGAGAAAGGAAAAAAACCTGCATTCCAGCATAAAGAAGATTATCCCATCTTTGCAAACATGGTGGTGGGTTAGTTGTATCATGGTTTGGGTCTGTTTTGCGCATTCTGGGCAGGGACGGCTTGCCCATCCATTGATGGAACAATGAATCTGAAGATATCAGGAATGTCTAAAGGAAAAATGCAGGACATTCTGTCCATGAACTGAAGCTCAAGAGAAGTGGGTCATTGCAGCAAGGACACCGACCAAACACACAAGTCGTTCTCCAAGAATGGTTAAGAAGAATAAAGTTCATGTTTTGGAATGGCCAAGTCAAAGTCCTGACCTTAATCCAATGGAAATGTTGTGGAAGGACCTGAATGAAGCGAGCAGCTAATGTGAGGAAAGGAAAACCACCAAAATCCAGAGCTGAAAAGCTGGTTCTGTACGGAGGAATGGCTAAAAATTCCTCCAAGACGGGCGTGTGTTGCAGGACGATCAACAGCTACAGGAAACGTTTAGCTGCAGTTTATTGCGGCACAGGGGGGGGTCACACCAGATACTGAAAGCAAGGGTTCACATACTTTTGCCACTCACTAATATGTAATGCTGGGTCATTTTCCTCAATAAATGAATGACCAAGTATAATATTTTTGTCTCATTTGTTTAACTGGGTTCTCTTTATCTACTTTTAGGACTTGTGTGAAAATCTGATGATGTTTTAGGTCATTTATGCAGAAATATATAAACTTATAAAGGGTTCACAAACTTTCAAGCACCACTGTAGATGATATTGTCAGTGATTTATTTAAAAGTAAATTCTGTCACAATACATTTACCAAATGAATTAGGCTGTGTCCCAAACCAAACAAGCCAACACCACATTTAGCAGACGTCCTCATGCAGGGTGGATATTAATGACCAGCCTAAAACTTCCAACGAGCCAAGGTTTATTACTCTGACAAACAAGGATTTAGATATTTAGATGCGCTGGAAAATAAATCAAACGTCGGAGGTTCATTCATGGATCTGTTAAGTCCAGCTCTGATTAACCAGACCAAGCTGCTGATGATTTAGAACTCCAACTCTGACATTTCTGACTCATAAGATTCACATTTAGAGCTTCAGCTGACTCATTTAGAATCATTAATCAAATAACGGAAATTATAACGACACCAGGATCTCACTCTGATTTGCTTCTGTCGGTAGAACAGCCTGCCTACCTGACCCATTTTATTTGCTGAATGTAAATAAACTTTCTTTTTAATAAATTAAACCTTATCAATCGATATATTTGTGTTTATTGTCTGCATAATAAACAGTTATTGGGGAATTCTGTTCCTCGACTGTTAGGACTGTAGGCACGAAAACCAACTTTCAAAACACTGAAACATGACGTACTTTTATTGTGCACGTAGTACTTGTCCTCGGGTCCATCTCTGGTCTTCTTGAAGTAAACCTTCCCATTTTCTACATCGACCTTTAGGTACATTTTGCTTGAAATTCCAAGGCCTTCACCTGACTTCACCTGTGAGCACCGGAAACACAAAGTGAAGCAAAATTTGCATTATGTAAGGTTATTTTTTGCACAGGAACACTGTCGTGAATTGTTCATAATGTATCGATATTCGGCTCGTAGGCAAACGTGGCGCTGCCCAATTTGCATGTGGTTTTGGAGAGCAAGCTGCTAAGAGGTGGAACATGTTCTCGGTTTCACTGCAGGAACAGACTGAGAGAATAAATGCAAAGCAATAGGTGAGACTATTATTACACTTCTGTAAATTAGCTGTTTAGCTTATTTAACTTGTTGGTAGTCAGTTTAGTCTCTATATAAACCACTGACCCACAAACTATTGTTTAAAAAAAGAACATTAACTAAAAATGAAGTAAATCTATCTATCCTATCTATACCCTCACTGGCCACTTTATGAGGTACACCTGTTCAACTGCTTCTTAAGCAAATATCTAATCAGCCAATCACATGACAGCAACTCAGTGCATTTAGTCATGTACAGTGGTGCCTGAAAGTTTGTGAACCCTTTAGAAGTTTCTACATTTCTGCATAAATATGACCTAAAACATCATCAGAAGTCCCAAAAGTAGATAAAGAGAACCCAGTTAAACAAATAAGACAAAAATATTATACTTGGTCATTTATTTATTGAGGAAAATGATCCAATATTACATATTAGTGAGTGGCAAAAGTATGTGACCCTTTGCTTTCAGTATCTGGTGTGACCCCCCTGTGCAGCAATAACTGCAGCTAAACGTTTCCTGTAGCTGTTGATCAGTCCTGCACACGGCTTGGAGGCATTTTAGCCATTACTCCGTACAGACAGCTTCAGCTCTGGGATGTTGGTGGGTTCCTCAACATAGCTGCTCGCTTCAGGTCCTTCCACAAAACATTTCCATTGGATTAATGGTTCAGGGACTTGGACTGGGCATTCCCAAAAACATGAACTTATTTTTCTGTAACCATTCTTTGGTTGAACGGTGTGTGATTAGGGGCGTTGTCTTGCAGCTGACCCACCTTCTCTGAGATTCCAGTTCATGACAGATGTCCTGACATTTCCTTAGAATTCTCTGATTATCATTCAGAATTCATTGTTCCATACAGTGATGGGCAAGCCTCCTGCCCAGATGCAGCAAAAACGCCCAAACCATGAGACACCACCACCATGTTTCCCAGATGGGATAAGGTTCTTTCTGAGGCTGGAATGCAGTGTTTCCTTTCTCCAAACATAATGCTTTTCTTTTAAACCAAAAAGTTCTATTTGTCTCATCCGGCCACAAAACATTCGTCCAATAGCACTTCTGCTGTCCACGTTGATCTTTAGCAAACTGCAGACGAGCAGCAATGTTCTTTTTGGAGAGCAGTGGCTTTCTCCTTGCACCCTGCCATGCACACCATTGTTGTTTCAGTGTTTTTCTGATGGTGGACTCATGACATTACCAGTAGCCAATGTGAGAGAGGCCTTCAGTTGCTTAGAAGTTACCCTGAGTTCCTCTGTGACCTCACCAACTATTACACACCTTGCTCTTGGAGTGATCTTTGTTAGTCGACCACTCCTGGGGAGGGTAACAATGGTCTTGAATTTCCTCCATTTGTACACAATCTGTCTGACTGTGGATTGGTGGAGTCCAAACTCTTTAGAGATGGTTTTGTAACTTTTTACAGCCTGATTAGCATCAACAACTCTTTTTCTGAGCTCCTCAGAAATCTCCTTTGTTCGTGCCATGATACACTTCCACAAACATGTTGACTTTGATAGATCCCTGTTCTTTAAATAAAACAGGGTGCCCACTCACACCTGATTGTTATCTCACTGATTGAAACACCTGACTCTAATTTCACCTTCAAATTAACTGCTAATCCTAGAGGGTCACATACTTTTGCCACTCACTAAAATGTAATATTGGATAATTTTCCTTAATAAATAAATGACCAAGTACAATATTTTTGTCTAATTTGTTTAACTGGGTTCTCTTTATCTACTTTTAGGACTTGTGTGAAAATCTGATGATGTTTTAGGTCATATTTATGCAGAAATATAGAAAATTCTAAAGGGTTCACAAACTTTCAAGCACCACTGTAAACATGATCAAGATGTGGTGCTGAAGAAAGGAAATTTAAGTGACTTTGATCGTGGTTGGTTGTTGATGCTGAGTTTTTCAGAAACTGCTGACCTACTGGGATTTTCACACACAGCGCCATCTCTAGGTTTAACAGAGAACGGTCCGAAAACTAGAACATATCCAGAGAGGGCAGTTCTTTGGGTGAAAATGCCTTGTCGATGCCAGGCTGGTTCGAGCCGATAGAAAGATAACAGGAATTCAAATAGCCACTCGTTATAACCGAGGTATGGAGCAGAACATCTCTGAACGAACAACTTGTCAAACCTTGAAGCAGATGGGCTACAATAGCAGAAGATCACACTGGGTGTCACTCCTGTCAGCTAAGAACATTCGACTGAGGCCACAATTCACACGGACTCACCAAAACTGGACAATAGAAGATTAGAAACGTGGCCTGGTCTGATGAGTCTCGATATCTGCTGCGACTTTCGGACGTTCGGGTCAGAATTTGGCATAAACAAATAAAAATGAAAGCATGGATCCATCCTGCCTCCTATAACAGTTCAGGCGGCGGGTGGAGTAATGGTATGGGGGATTTTTTTGGCACACTTTGTGCCCCTTAATACCAACTGAACATGGTTTAATAAGAGTATAATATAAAATAATATCTCACTTCAAAGGTTACAGGCGGTATGAGTGACTTCCTGTGGCCCCCGTCATATCCGACAGACTCGAACACTGTATTCTTAGCCTGTGAATTACAACCAATCATCAGATCATCCTCGACCTTGAACACCGAGATATTAAAAAGAGACAGAGAACGATCTGACATGACAGATGAGTAACACTGAATGGAAAGAAGTCACATGATACCTTGTCCTCTATCGAATACAGAAGCTTGGTCAGTTGCTCAAGCCTAAAAGCCACAGACTGGGTTGCGTCAAGAGACATCTGAAACAAAAACAAAAGTGTCGAAACAGAGAGGAATGAAACGTACCTATGCCTGCTGTCGCCATTGCTTCGAGGCAGATTTTAAAAAGGCTATTACAATAATACCTGTCCTCGAAGTCTCCCGGCTCCAGGTGACTGAGGCTGTTCTACAACTCTCTGAAGAGCCTCCAGAGATGGAAGCGTACGAGTAATCTCACTACAAGAACGTAAAGTCGCTGAGAGTTAATGGGATCTAATGTAGTTTTAAACTAAACACACACTTTTATATTAATGTATGATATTTATAAACAGGCGCCCGGGTGGGGAAGTGGCAATACTGGGGCGGTTCTAGGATCAGAACTTCATTTTTTACCAAGAAATCTGAGAAAACTTCCTTAATGTGAGCCACAAAGCCATCGCTTGGATTGAGTTTTCTAGCTTATCAAATACAAACTTCAATTTAAAAAACACAAAAATTACCTTTTACTATTTTTAGCAGTGCTGCGACTCAGTTTAGGGGTTCCTTGAGCACTCCTAAAATGGTCGACATGCAAGCCCACCACTGTTGTTCCCTCATTCTGGGTCATGAGTGGCTGAGGGAGGGGAGACCACATCCCCCTCCAAGCCCTGAGAGACAGACTGATGCCTGTTCAGAGTAATCATCATCACGGGGAACTAGGTTCGAGTCCAGTTTGACCATCGATTGGGGCAGTCACTACACAGCTCCAAAGACTCCTGAGTTGTTTCCAGGCTCAGACATGGCCTGTGTGGAGTTTGCATGTTCTCCCCGTGTCCGTGCGGGTTTACTCCGGGTACTTGGGATTCCTAAGTCCTAGGCCTGATCACTGAGGAGCTCATGCTTTATATAAAGCAAAATATAAAGAGTACTGAGCAAAAGTCTTAGGCCACCATTAGATTAGATATTCCATTGTTTTAGCAATGGTATAATGACCATATTCCTCGGTCTCTTGAACATGAAAACATAGATCACTTTCACCATCACTACTTTGTACCTATGTTTCCCCATGATACACCATTTCGGAGACCCTTTTTGTCCTGTGGTGATGCACTTACACTGGTACCAGAACAGATTTAATGCTTTTCTACCTGTTGAGGTTCTTGCAGATGGTTTTGAGAAGCTTCTTCAGGTTGGGCAGTGTGGGGATCCCGTGCTGTACCTGTTCGGCGTCCAGGGTCACGGCTGAGGAGAAATAATCCTGGATTGCCTTTTGATGATCTTCATGGAGTCTGCAAATCAAACAGTAATTACTGAAGCTAAACAAGACTACACCAAAATGTACTCTGAGCTGCTGGTTTATAATTGTCATATAATTCCACCATATGGGTGCATTTTGTAGGTATACAGTCGCATATCAGTGGAAAGGCACGACCAACAGACCACCACATTATTTAGACGTTATTTGAGTAGTTGACCACAGCCAGCTAATAGCTTGTCGTGGGCAGAATACGATATTAATAGCTGGCCTACATTAAAGCCTATGTCTATTGGGGAAAAAAGCCCAGATGTTGGGTTTATGTGACCACAATTGGTTTGATAACCAGTAACCAGAGCACGGGTCTGAGAATGGTGCCAAAGCATAAAGTTTCCGATTCAAAGATTTATTTCTAGAACGCTTTTTAGAAAGGGGCATTATCTCAAAATCTTTACAATTTAGCTGATCTACTAATAACTGATAATTACCAGGTTAAACAAATATTGAATAACGTAACATACGCATAACAAATACATAATATGCAAAAACATGTTATTCCTTTGAATATTTCTCAGCCTTCTACGCTATAGCTTTTATATTCTCTATTTTATTATACTCTTCTTAATATTCATTTTCTCTACAATGTTAGTCTACCTGTTATTTTCTTTTAATTATCATATCGTTAATATATATTTAGTTTCTGTTTTTTATAGTATTACTATGAACTGACAATGTTTAGGACTTTTTCCTTGCCACTGTCGCCCCAGGCTCGCTCGGTTTGCGGATGGGCTTATAATTGAGAATGATCTGAAACTGCAAAGCTGCTCTGCTGTGGTGTGAGTACAGGGGGCTGGAGCTGATGACAGAAGAACAGCTTGAGTGGGGCTGAAGCGGAGGACCATCTTAGTGAAACCAATCCGCAAGCCTGTGTGCTGTATATAAGATTGGGGAAGTTCCAACAAACTAAGAGTGAAGAAGTCACTTAGATGAGTGACGAAACGTTTCTTCCACGAAAACCTTGTGTTCTGATGAACTGATTTAACTTTGTGGGCTTCCTCCAGCCTTCGCTTCGCTCTCTCGTTCCCAGATTAATCTGTGCTACCCAGAAGCGCTTGTTATGGAGCAATAACGTTTTAGACAGCTGTCTTCTTCTAAACATTAACTCCCAAAGTTGGTGCCTGTGTGAATGGCCGTGTAAATCCTGACCTTTGGTGCTGCAGTCTCAGAGACCATTAAGTGCAAATAGGACCCCAAACCTGCAGTGTTTCTTACATTTCTTACATGAACCTGGGATATTTCGTGTTTTATTCTGGTTAATAAACATCCATTCCTGCATGTCAGGCCTGCAACACGTTCCAAAAAAAATTAGGGCAATTTAGGGCTAGTAATTAATTAAAAAAACTAAATAATGACGTGATTTCAGGTGATTATCATCTGTAGAGAGAGACTTTACACCTGCATTTTCCATACTGTCCCAAATTTTCTGACTTGGGGTTTGTACGTACAGATAAAACCTTATCAGGATACAATCCAGAAACAAGGCGCATGAAAAGACGAGGCTTAAACAGGGTGGTCTGGTTCCATTGATGGTCAGGATAGAAGATGGTCAGTATTTAATCACATATACGTATAAGGTACATCTGTTTAACTCTTTAGGATATCTCATACACTACACAGCCAAAAGTTTATTGACATGCAACAGCTACTAAAGTTTGCTCCTTTTCTGAGAAGCATTCCAGTACATTTTGGGACACTGATGTTAAATAATAACGCCTGGCCCACAGTTTGGTATCTTAAAAGAGGAACCCAATAAATTTCTCCACTGGAGTTTGGAAATCATTTGTTTATGGACACTGTTTTAGGAGCTCAGGGCCGAAAGTTGATGAACTGACTTGTTAGATGTGCAAACCAACAAACTGTCACACTGCGAGCCATTAATGGGTTCGGTGCATCCCATTCTACTGTGTCTATGGCAACAGATCACTAAATAGAAGAGGCGTCTCCATACTTTTGGTCTTGCGGTGAAGTATAAGCATAAAGTATATTTTAAGGTATAAATCGAGCCGTACTGTGACATGTCGATGAGCTGCAGCCTCTGCAGGTAGGTATCTGAGATGGACGGATGGCTCAGCTCCATGACCTTGGCCGGCTCAGCGTGGGAATCTTTGCTCTCGCTGGGTGTGAAGTTCCTGGGTGGAAGCTGAGGAGGTAAACTTGGTGGCTCTGTGGGAAGGAAGGATAGCAGGAACAGTCAGCACTGAAGCACTGAACTGATTAGGAGAGCGGTACGGGCGTGTCCTAAATCCCACTTTTAATGCATTATGAAATACAATGTATTATAATGAAATATAAAGAGAGAGTTTCGTCAGAAGGCAGAAGAGCTTCTTAAAGAAGAAGTTACAGGTCTGTGAAAGCCAAAAAGCTTGCTTGTTTGTGGGTGACCAAATACTTATTTTCCACCATATTTTACAATTAAATTCTTTAAAAATCCTACAATGTGATTTCCTGGATTTATTTTCCTCATTATGTCTCTCATAGTTGAAGTGTAGCTATGATGAAAATTACAGACCTCTCTCATCTTTCTAAGTAGGAGAACTTGCACAATCAGTGGCTGACTAAATACTTTTTTGCCCCACTGTAAATAAAACTTAGAAATCGTTATATAATAAACAGTTATTTAGAAATTCTCTTGCTCGACTGTTAAGACCGAAGGCCACAGTCAGATGATAGAATGGAACTATTTTTCCTCGCTTAACCTTGATAAACAAATCGTCTTTTCCATCCTCTTTATCTTAAAATCTAACAATAAACAGTGATAACGGAATAATACACTCGATGTTCCTGCTATAACATGAGATATTTGGGTTCTGTAGTTTACAGTTCCCCAGGTCGAACATGTCGGATACATCTGTGAACCCTTTAGAAGTTTCTAAATTCTAGCATACATGAGCTCAAAACATCTAAAAAAAATCCTAAAATAACAGAGAAACCATTTCAACAATTAAGACAAGAGAAATATTATACTTTGATCATTTATTTATTGAGGAAAATGATCCAATATCACATCTGTCAGTGGCAAAAGTATGTGTAATACTTAATCTGAAGAATCTCTCAGAGTCTGATCTTCACAACACATGTTTGAGGAAGTGTATCATGAAATGAACAGAGGAGATTTTAGAAAAGGAGCTCAGAAAAAGGCTGTTGATGCTCATCAGGCTGGAAAAGGTTGCAAAACCATCTCTAAAGAGTTTGGACTTCACCAATCCACAGTCAGACAGATTGTGTACAAATGGAGAAAATTCAAGACCATTGTTACCCTTCCCAGAAGTGGTCGACCAACGATGATCACCCCAAGAGCAAGGCGTGTAACAGTTGGCGAGATCACAAAGGACCCCAGGGTAACTTCTAAGCAACTGAAGGCCTCTCTCACATTGGCTAATGTTAGTGTTCATGAGTCCACCATCAGGAGAACACTGAACAACAATGGTGTGCATGGCAGGGTTGCAAGGAGAAAGCCACTGCTCTCCAAAAAGAACATTGCTGCTCGTCTGCAGTTGGATACTGGAAGAATGTTTTGTGAACGGATGAGACAAAAATAGAACTTTTTGGTTTAAAAGAAAAGCGTTATGTTTGGAGAAAGAAAAACACTGCATTCCAGCATAAGAACCTTATCCCACCTGTGAAACATGGTGGTGGTAGTATCATGGTTTGGTCCTGTTTTGCTGCATCTGGGCAGGACGGCTTGCCATCATTGATGGAACAATGAATTCTGAATGATATCAGAGAATTCTAAAGGAAAATGTCAGGACATCTGTCCATGAACTGAATCTCAAGAGAAGGTGGGGTCATGCAGCAAGACACCGACCCTAAGCACACAAGCCCGTTCTACCAAAGAATGGTTACAGAAGAATAAAGTTCATGTTTTGGAATGGTCAAGTCAAAGTTCCTGACCTTAATCCAATGGAAATGTTTGTGGAAGGACCTGAAGCGAGCAAGCTAATGTGAGGAAAAAACCACCAACATCCCAGAGCTGAAGCTGTTCTGTACGGAGGAATGGGCTAAAATTCCTCCAAGCCGGTTGTGCAGGACTGATCAACAGCTACAGGAAACGTTTAGCTGCAGTTATTGCTGCACAGGGGGGTCACAGCAGATACTGAAAGCAAAGGCTCACATACTTTTATTGGCTCATTTTCCTCAATAAATAAATGACCAAGCACACTATATTTGTCTCATTTGCCTAACTGAGTTCTCTTTATCTACTTTTATTAGTTGTGTGAATATCCGATGATGTTATAATTCACATTTATGCATAAACAGGTTTAAATAATCCTTCCAGCGCGGTAACCTGTTGCATGCATGCACTTAACTGCAGATGCTCGAGAGACACGGCACCGCTGTTGCATGAGGTTTCTCTTTCGTGTTGCTGCTTGTGGGCTTAGACCAGCTTTGATAAGAAATGATAGTGGGCAGCATGAATACAGTTTCAGGGGTGACTTGTACCTATAAGAGGCGGGAACAGGAAGCGTATTACGCTGCAAATGCAGACCTCACCCTCTACTAATAATGGTATGAAGTGTGATTGCGGAACTGTAAAAGAGGAACAACTCGTAGAATTGAGATTTAAGATACACTCCGCAGAAGGAGGTCAGGTGGCTGGGGGTACAAAAACTTCATGAACTAGTACAATGGAATGGAAACGTAAAACAGTCCCATTTCTTACCGGGCTCATCCTCAGGCTCCTCCACCTTCTGAACTGGGTACTGCAGGTGTGTGACTAGACCCATATTCTCTGTGTAGTATGCTGACACCAGGTCAGGGAGCAGAGAGAAGAACCGAATCGGGACTCCGTCAGATGCCTGCAAACAGAGGAGAGTGAAGGTTCATTATACAAAAAACACCAATCAAAGTTGGGAGCAATTTAGGGCTTGCAATGAACTAAATAATGATGTGATACCAAACAGGTCACGTCAGCAGGTGATTAGAATCATGATTTGGTACAAAAACAGTATCCACAATGGTCAGAGGATCTCCAGTTTAACAAGTTATTAAAATCTTTAAAAATCTGATTTTGTTCTTCTTGATAAATGCACGGACGTCCCTGATAAAGATGTCGCCTTGAAGGCAGCTTATGTTGCTCTAAAATCTCAGTGTATTTTTCTGCATTAAAGAAGAAATGGAAATGACCTTCACCAAGGGACCTGACCCAACCCCATAGCACGCCAGAGCCTGGCTTTGGACTTGTTTTTGTCTTTGGTCCAAAAAAGGATCTGTTATACTGATGGGTCTGAGCACAATCCCCGTTCCCACTGTATGATGGTCCATCCCAGATGCCTCCGAGCCCAGAGAAGTCAACATGGTTATAACATAAGGCTTCTTTTTAGCGCAGTAACGTTTTAAGTGGTATTTGTGAATGTAACACTGTATTGTAGAGCTTAATAAAGGTTTGATAAAGGAATCCCTTGCCCATGTGGTTCTATCAGCTACTGATGAATGACGGTTTTTGATGCAGTGCTGTCTGAGGGAGTGGAGATCACCCCTCTTCAGTTTTAAGCTCAGTTTTAAGATCCAGGTTCTGAATCGTTTGATGATATTATGGTCTGTAGAGGGAGAAATATATAAATCCCTTCCAATTTTCTTTGAGGAACATTGTTTTCAAACAGTTCAATCATTTTCACACACATTTGGTGATAAACTGCAGATCCTCTGATCATCTTTGCTCTTTGATTTGTTGTACCAAATCATGATTATAATCACCTGTTTGAAATCACATCATTATTTAGTTTTTTTTTTTCATTATTAGCTCTAAATTGCCCCCGTCCCAATTTTTTTGGAACACGTTGTCTGAAATTCAGGAATGGATGTTTAGTAACAAATGAAATGCAGTTGACCAGAAAATAAAAACCTTGAATTATCTCAGGTTCAAACCGTCTTTACTGTTTCATTAATGTGCCTTTTCCATACCAACCCATCTTTTTCTGATTTGGGGTGGTACATGCTTACCTATTTGGCAGTTTGGAGGTTCCCCTGCTCTAAAAGACTGAGATTTAAATTGACTACGTATTTAAAAGAAGGGGCAGAGAAATGTTAGGTCCTCTTGCTGTTTTGGACTGGAGATGCGCGGTAAAAGAAGCACAATCTTAGAAGCATCTATTGCACATCCTTTACATCACCAGAGCCTAGGCTACTAACAATTTAACCCTGAAACGGAAGTGTAGTTGGTTTCATAGCGTGATTGTAATCTTCTAAAGTGTGCAAGTTTGGTTGTAACTCTGTGACTTCACAGAGATGCTCTTCTGCATGCTTCGGTCGTAACGAGTGGTTTCTATCAGCTCGAACCAGTCTGCATTCTCTGCTGACCTCTGGCATCAACAAGGCATTTTCACCCAGAGCGCTGCCCTCACTGGGTAACTTTCTCTTGCTGTGCTGTGTTTGAATGCTCTGGCCATCAGAGTCTGGGTTACTACCAATCCAACCCTGGAACGGAACTGTAGCTGGTTTCATCGTGTGATTATAATTGTAACACTGCGCTCTGTGTTCTGGGGTGTTAAATATAAGTGTGAACACATTAATGCTTCAACAAAATATGTCCTATTTGAGTTTGTTCCCTGCTGCGTTTCGCCTAGTTTCTTTTCCTTTAGTAATTATCAACAAACCAACAAACTGTGGCATTTGAGCTGCCAACTGTACCTGTGTCGCTCAAACGTTTCTTAAAGGGTCACACAGCCTGCAGATTTATCTGCTCTAAAACACCTGAATAAATGGGTTAGCAGGTTTAGAAGAGTTTCTGACCTGGGGAATTACCCAAATGTGCTGTAATCTGGCCGGATTCACCAAAAGCTTTCTTAAGAAAAAACTTGTGAAGGTCCTTAACACAAACAGTTCATAAGAATGTTCTCCAGTGCAATTCTCCTCAACTAAGAGTCCTCAACTATTATCTCGTCAACTCTTACAGCCTAAAACAAATCGTAAGAGTAAGAAAATATTTAAGAACATAACGTTTAAAAAAAATACTTGTTCTTGGAATTGTTCTTCAGAAAAGAGTTAAGAAAATATGAGAAAATTCTTAAGAAGATATTTGGAGGGTGACACACACACAATAACATTTTCTTTCTTAACTCTTTTCTTAAGATCAATCCTAAGAACGAGCGGTATTTTTGAAGACGTTATGTTCTTAAATGTTTCCTTAATCTTACAATAGCCTGACACTTGTCTTAGGCTGCATAAAGCTGATGAGGTGAGTTTAGAAATTTACCAAACCTTAAACAGCTTAGTTATTGGATCTAAGGCCAACATACTTTCAATACAAAAGTTTAAAAGCCTTTCGAGAGAAAGTCATTCTTCAAATACAAAAGTTATCTAAATAAGGAAATGATATAAAAAAGCTGTTGCTTTATTCCGTATGATGTGGGTTTTGGAGAGAGAGGAAAAAAAATTCTATTTCTTGTTTGCTAAATGTTTTGAACGCTTGGTTTGATGTTTTTCCTCTGAGTGGATCTAACTAATTTTAAACGCGTGTCATCCTGTATATTATAATCTGTAAAATGCAATAAAGTCTACACACAGTGGTGCTTAAAAGTTTGTGAACCTTTTGGAATTTTCTATATTTCCGCATAAATATGAGCTAAAACATCATCAGATTTTCACACAAGTCCTAAAAGTAGATAAAGAGAACCCAGTTAAACAAATGAGACAAAAATATTATACTTGGTCATTTATTTATTGAGGAAAATGATCCAATATTACATATTAGTGAGTGGCAAAAGTATGTGACCCTTTGCTTTCAGTATCTGGTGTGACCCCCCCTGTGCAGTAATAACTGCTGCTAAACGTCTCCTGTAGCTGTTGATCAGTCCTGCACAACCGGCTTGGAGGAATTTTAGCCCATTCCTCCGTACAGAACAGCTTCAGCTCTGGGATGTTGGTGGGTTTCCTCACATTAGCTGCTCGCTTCAGGTCCTTCCACAACATTTCCATTGGATTAAGGTCAGGACTTTGACTTGGCCATTCCAAAACATGAACTTTATTCTTCTGTAACCATTCTTTGGTGGAACGGCTTGTGTGTACTTAGGGGCGTTGTCTTGCTGCATGACCCACCTTCTCTTGAGATTCAGTTCATGGACAGGTTGTCCCGACATTTTCCTTTAGAATTCTCTGATATCATTCAGAATTCATTGTTCCATCAATGATGACAAGCCGTCCTGCCCAGATGCAGCAAAACAGGCCCAAACCATGATACTACCACCACCATGTTCCACAGACGGGATAAGTTTCTTATGCTGGAATGCAGGGATTTCCTTTCTCCAAACATAACGCTTTTCTTTTAAACCAAAAAGTTCCACCAAACATTCTTCCAATAGCCTTTCTGGCTCGTCCACGTGATCTTTAGCAAACTGCAGACGAGCAGCAATGTTCTTTTTGGAGAGCAGTGGCTTTCTCCTTGCAGCCCTGCCATGCACACCATTGTTGTTCAGTGTTCTTCTGATTGTGGACTCATGAACATGAACATTAGCCAATGTGAGAGAGGCCTTCAGTTGCTTGGAAGTTACCTTGGGGTCCTTTGTGACCTCACCAACTATTACACGCCTTGTGTAATAGATTCCTGTGAACTTCTTAGTGTTTGTCTTAAGAACTTTTGCAAGTTTTTTCTTAATAAAGCTTTCGTGAATCCGGCACCTGGGACTGCATTCACAAAAGTGTCTTAAGAAAGAAACTCTTATTAATTGTGTCTTAATGTTAACTTCATTCTTAAGAAAGTTACAAAATAGTGTTATTCTTCAAATATCTTCTCTTTTTCTTTACTCTTTTCTTAAGAACTATTCTAAGAACGAGAGGTATTCTTGAAAGCATGATGCTCTTAAATCTTTTACCATAGCCTCACACTTGTCTGTGAGAGTTTACCGGACTTTAAGAAGTCTCGTCAACAGGACACACATTGCGATAAAGGATTTTTCCTGTTGGCTGTTTCTTCTTATTATGTATTAGAACTGCTTTTAAGAACATCCTTATGATCTTCTTCGGGTTTGTCTTAAGAACCTTCACAAGTTTTTCTTAAGAAAGCTTCCATGCTTCCATCCTTTATATTATTCTTAGATGCTCAGATACAAAATATATACAGTAGTAAACGCTAAGTTTTGTTAAGAACGGAAGAATTAAAATGGAAAAACAAGCTTTGGCCACCAGAACCTAGGTTACTTACAGTTATCCTTGAAAGGGAAGTGTACTTGGTTTCATTATGTGACCATTAACAAAAACAAACAGCATTTTGTGTACTGGAATGTTTTACTCTGGGTGTCGTCCGTCTTCGGTTATAAAACCGAGCTTCCCACGCACTTTACGCACATTTCAACCTGTCACCTAAATGCCTGCTCACCATGCTTTTATCAGCTCTAATGAGACACAAAAGGCTGCGTTTCAGAAACTTTCCACCCAGGGCCCAGCGCAAGAGGAACCCTGTGGCTTGCCTTACGCCCACGCCGAAGGATAATTTAAAACTGAAGCTCTGAAAGAGGAAGGAGCGTGATGCAGACATATTAAAGCTTACTCTACAGTTTTGCATATGCCAGCTTCTACTGCTGTACTCAGTAAAGCGCCCTTTGTTTAAGATCGGCTCATTTTCAAGCTCTTTTCTTTTCTTTTTTCGTTGCTTGCGCGCCAGGCCGGAGCAGCCCAGCAAAGTTTTTGTTTTAATAATAGCACGGAGAGGTGTTGCAGCTGTAAAAGCATGTCCTTAGCTTAGTGTTTGGAGTACAGAGACAAGAATAGGCGCTGCCTAGAGAGAAAAGACACCCACACGCCAGATGCAGGGAGTCCACAGCAGCTGTACAGACAGCTGTCATGAGCCTGTAATGTGCAGAAAAGAACAAAAAACACTCAATAGTTTACAGGACGTCTGCAGCCATTGGCTGACAGTGTCTATCGTGACCTTTTGATTTGCTCCGAAAATAGTTACCGAGTCGATTCTATGATTTATGTGTATTTTACAAACTCCTCTAGGATTACGAGGCTTATATCTGAAAAGGGAACACGATCTTCGACACACAAACACCAGAAATCACGCAACACCGGCAGGGAACAAAGCGTAAATACCGCACATTTCTGCATGTTAGAATAGACTCAAATTATTTCTAGAGTGCTTTGTACAACGGAGCACTGTCTCAAAGCGGCTTTACAATTTTAGGTTATCTTCTGTTATCAAGCCTAGGGTGACAGTGGCAAGGAAAAAGTCCATAAACCTTATAAGGAAGAAACCTTGGGAGGAGCAAGACTCAAAAAGCCAAGTGGCTTAGATGATAAATGTAAGAATGACACTAATTTATCTCGTCAAATAAGTCTGTAGTAATAGTTAAAAAAAACAGAAACTAAGTAAATATGAACAGATAAATAAAATACTGAATGAAATAACGTAAACCATTAACAAGCCAAATAAATAACGCTCAAACTCTTTCTTAATAAATTTAGAAAAACATACAGTACAAGACAACAGGTACGCACCATTTAATGACCGCATCACGCTCTGTGCTCTCTCATCGACATGGACGTTGACCAGACATTAGCATAGTCACATAATCGCTTTAAGCTACTGTAATGTAAATATAAAGGACATTTCACAAGAAAACCGAGTGCAAATGATACAGAAATGTCAGAAACACTGCTGAATACACGCCTATAACTCTACCATACACTCATTTCCAGAACAGGTAATGCAGGATCACCTTTAAAACACCTGAAACCTTTAAGTAGGCAAATCCAGACTTTGTTCACTAAAGTGAACAGATGTTGATCTTTTTTTGGTAAACGGAGCTTACCTGTATTTAGAATCAGTATCTACACTGACGAGTCCTGAATGATGTTTTGAGGTTAAATTTAATTAAACTTAATTAAAAAATATTTATTACATCAACAAATGTCGGACAGAGAACTTGAGAATTAAAATAGCAAATTTTAAACATGTAATGCACAACACCAATAACAAAACAAGGATATTTTGACTTTCATCCGTTGGGTAACCCTAAATTTCTTAAAAACCATACCCTGTTCTCGTCTAATGGATCCATTTTTCAGTGGAACCTGGTACAGAAAATACAAATGCTCAAAATAAGTAGAGCACTATAACTTTGACTACTGTGGAACCAGCCAAGGAATAAAACAGGAACTTGTGCTGTTGGTCTTCATTATATATAGCACAGGTTTACCTTTGGGCAGACTTACACAACCTCGGCATGGAATAAAACTATGACACCTTACACATTTTGTGAATTTTCAGGTGTAAATATTAAACACGATGGAAAAAGGAAATGCCCATAAAACGTTTTCATGATAAAACGATTTGTTTCAAAGACTTTCCACAATATTAATTGGTGAAAACTATAAATGATTAATCATTTACATTAAAGAAATGTAAAAAACTGTTGTTCACTTTCTGTAAAATATAATATAACATAATAATGGTTCATTCCCTGGTTTGTTTCCCACACAGCTAAACACAACATGACATCTGACATCTGAAACATCATTTCCATTCTGTTCTATTCGGCTGAATTCCTAATAATTAATACGATGCTCATAATTATAAGAGGGGGAATGAGCAGGAACATGTGCATAATATGTTTAGAATGACAAGAATTATAGTATTGTGTTGATATGTAAGTAGCACAGATCATTTGTTACATCACACTGTCTCAGTCTCAGTATCATTTCAGTTTTCTATTTATTCAGATGAGCTCAGAGCTATTGGAAATCTGATGTGAAACTGCTGCAGTGACTCTGCTTTTCCTTTCCGCCGTTCTCTTACCTGCACGGAAAGCTGTTTGTCTTCATTGGGTAGAATCCGGTATGTGTACACACAGTTCTGGTACCTGCATGAGTACAAACATCAGTTTCAGGTAAGTGCATCGACACCTGAATGTTGCAGCAACGTGCAGATACGAGAAATGATGTGGAAAATGAACGAGGTCTTAAAAACAGGTGACGTTCAGAAGGTGCATCGGCAAGCCTACCTGATCAGGGCATCAAGCGGGCACGATGTCTGTCGGGGTTTTCATCGCATAAACAAAACAGATGCCATTTCTAACATAGTGTCACCTTCACACCGAGTGGCTACAGTTTTTACCTAAACACTCTGAAAACTCCCTGCTTTTGCTTTCTTTAATTTCTTCTCTTAATGTGTTGGAGATTTCTCTGTGTATTTTCACATCAAACTTAAGATGAGTGCAGGAAGCTCTAGTTTGTGTTTTTGTGATCATGAACAGCACTTAGATAAATAATCAGACGCTTCCATCCAGTCCCTGTGAGCTTTATCTCCATCATTCTCCAGCCTTTCAGTTCTATTCCACCAGATCTGTTCTTTAATATCCATGTTTTTAGAGGCAGCCTGTTGCTCGTCCTATAAGCTCCTGATGAGCTGTTCTGCCCGGCGACCGAGCTCTGATTGGTCAGCCTGATTTTAATGCAGAAATTAGAACAGCCTCCCATTAAACATTTCACTTAGTCAGTTTCGGACTCTGTGTGAAGGACTACATGGTCCCCTGGTGCTGCAACAGGTCCACAGGACCTCCTGCCCTGCAATGGACTGATGTCGCGTTCAGGTCAGCGTGAAATAAAACTGCTAGATATTCTTCTATATTATTGTGGACCATAACTGTCAGTCAGACGCTGCTTAACACTGATAAACCATTAATAATTAATACAACTCATTAATACCTGAGTAAGTAAAGTATATTTTGGCTCCATATGTCCTCTTTTAACGGAGTATAAACTTAATACAAGCTTTTCTATACTTATTTTCCACAATAATTTACAATTAAATTCTTTAAAAATCCTACAATGTGATTTCCTGGATTTTTTTTTCTGATTTTGTCTCTCATAGTTGAAGTGTAACTATGATGAAAATTACAGACCTCTCTCATCTTTCTAAGTAGAAGAACTTGCACAATCAGTGGCTGACTAAATACTTTTTTGCCCCACTATGTATATATATATATATAGCTGGTCCCTTTTTGAGTCTTGGTCCTCCTAAGGTTTCTTCCTTATAACTTTTAGGGAGTTTTTCCTTGCCGCTCTTGCCCTAGGCTTGCTCGGTTTAGAATTAGCCTTAGATAATAGGACATAATATAAAACGGTAGAAATAACTCTGGACATTAAGCTGAACTGACGAACAAGTTCATGAACAGAGAAAACTGATAGGACTTCCTATCACAAAGCAAGCTATAGCATGTCAGTTGCTGAAAATGAATATAGTATTCTTCTGTCAAAATATAAAAAATATATCAAATATAGTATTCTACTGTTTTTTTTTTTTACAATTCAGTAAAGATGCTAGACTTTAAGAAGACAATAGCATGCTTGATATTTGAAAGACTTAATAAAATCAGCATACTGTAGCATGTTCTCTTTTAAAAGACCTATAGCATTAGCATACTAGAATATAAAAAACGTTTACTACAAAGAATCAGCACAGCATTGTAGTTTCTTAAAGGTCATGGTGCATATTAATAGATAAAATATATTGTGCATTGTAGCATAATGGCAAAAAACAAAAGACAACACAGCTTTTGGATAATTAGTGGAGGAAAAAACAGAGCAGAGGAAGCGTACCCCGTTAGCCATGCTGCATGCTAATTTCTTATCTCTTACATCGCGTTAACAGACTGAAAAATCAAATGAAGATTAAACGTGTGTGATCAGGTTTCCTGATGTTTTGACTCCAGATTAAATGAGGATGACTCATTTATTCCTTGGTTTGTTTAATCAATTAGCAGTCAAAGAGTTTATAAATGTATATTTAATAAATAAAACTTCATGACACTAATGAAAGACAAATTAAATGTAAAGGAAGCACAGGAAGCACGTGCAGACATTTATACTGATCTGCAGTCTTGTGTAGAAAGTTACTTGGCAATTTGCATTAGAAAAGTTGCAGATTTTTGAAATTAAAGGACTCAATAACCCTAGATGATGCACACATTATGAAACGGACGCTTTTGGTTCTGGAATCTGATTGTAAGACAGCCTGTAAAAGCACCACTGATGGAAGCGTCACACTGAGTTTGCAGCACATTTGAAATAAAATAGGGGATTTTAATATTACTGCATACGGAACTATAAACTAAGGATGTGGGCTGGTTGCAGTTTTCAAATTTGGTTTGGTTTTGGCTGAGAAGAGCGTGCCTGCCAACTTTAAAAGCGCCACCGAAACACAGCTAAATCAGATTCTTGAAAAACTGCACACCACACATCGGAGAACGGCGTAGCAGCTTGTTGGTTTTGTGTGGGACCAAACAGGGACGTCATTACACAAATTATTTATTGCAAATATGATTAATAATACGTTTATTTGTTAAACACTGATTGCTTTCCCAGTGCCTATCTTCAGGGGATGACCGGGACGGGATGCCCGTCTATGGCAGGGCTGTTTATAGCACTAGTCCGCTGTGCCACCCCAGCACCACTAAACACAGATGTTTTAATTCAACTGTAATAAAACTGCTTTTGTTCAAATTCATTTTATTAAAGCAATAAGCCACTTCAGGCCAATATTCTTACCAGCAGGCAGTTAACTGGTCAAATCAATTTTAGATGCCGCTTCTTGTGGCTTATAGATCTATTTATATTATCAGTGGTACCTCGGATATTGTTGGTAATTCGTTCCAGAAGGTGTCGGGAACCAAAAATGCCGAGTACAGAGCAAACGTTTCCCATACGGAATAATGTAAATTGAATGAATCGGTTCCAGATCCCCAGAAAATCCCCCTGTATGAGGCATTATCAGCATTAATGGAGCTGTACTGTACAGGAGCTCCTGATTTATGATGGGGATATGCTCAACAAATTCATCCTAAGTTTAATATATCATGAACCAAGGAGTTTAACAAGTGACAGAGCATCTATAGTGAATAATAGCGGAGACGAGGATGAATTTGGCTTCTTATTCGCATTTTCGGTGCACCTTGTTGTGCCTGTAGATGGAGATTCAGCCTCATGAAAAGTACTTTAAGTAGGTTGTCTCCTATAACTAACCATTTTAGGATCCATGGAGATTTATTTGCACTAAGAATACAGAAAAAAACACAATAAAAACAGCCCAGATCTGCACTGAGCGAGAGCTATTGTGAATCAGAATCACTGTGTACTGAATCGTGAATCATGAATCCTGAATCGAGTTTCAGCTGAAACGAGTCATGTGGCCGAGTACCGAGCAAACGACGAGAACTGAGACAAATGTTTCTAGTGAAAATGCGTCGAGAACCGAATTCGGCGAGTTCCGATGTGGTCGAGAACCGAGGCACCGCTGTACAAGAGGCAGTTCCGGCCTTGCAATCTGATTGGTTGAGAGGCGATCTCACTGTGATGATATCTGTGATAACAGCACAGTATTTTCACACCAGAACCGATTCACTCTGCCGATGTTTTGCCAAGTACCGACAAGCTTTATGCACACAAACATATAACCTACACCAGCAATGCCATAACTCTAATAAACCGCTTAATTCTTAATGTCATTTATTTTTAGTTTTTCCTTTCCTCTCCACTTATTTTCATTTTCTATTTCACACTAACGTTACTTAATTTTATTTGTAGCTTAGGGTCAAGATTTGATACCGTTGCACAGCAACAACTCATTCGTTCTGGACCTACTTTTTCGGAAGGGTATTATCAGAACTAAAGCATATTCTATATCAAATTCAGGGCTTCTTTGCTGTATTTTGTTTCTTTAATTTGTTATAAAGACTTGTATTTAAGCAGCAGAACACTCCCGGTCGTGTTTTCTAGGCTTCGGTTCATTTGCCTGCACTCCTTAATCCCGATAACACACTCCTCCTCGTGTTCTTTTGCTTAAATACACATTTCAACACACATTTCATTGATTTTCGGGCTCCTTTCCATTTACAGTACGTGCCTTAAGCAGGCGCCGGGAGCATCAGGAGTGCAACGTTATGAACGTCTGGTATAATTTGTTATGCAAAAATCTAATCATGATTGTGCCATTGAGTCTGTGAATGATTTTCTGTCTTAATGTTGTTGTGATAGATAACAATCAGCACAAACAACTCACAATCACCATAGATACATCGGCACAGGTGTCCACACTTTTTCAGCCTTTTCCATTTCTGTGGTATGTGCTCTATAAATTAGGGACGTTTAAGGAATATTCTTACCTATAAGATGAACTTGTTGTAACCTGACAAACATTGCAGACCAGCTCTCGCTTGCAGTCTCTTACTGCTACAGCTAAACAAAGGTTACGATTCAAGATAATGAGCATACATAAAAAGTCTGCTTTGAAGCCATGGGTCCCAACCCGGGGTCTGCCAAATTTCACATGCGGGTTTGTTAGAATGCAATTTGCATGTTAAATAAAATGAAAATAACACACTCACTGGAAAAAATCTGTATATCTCTATATGAAATGACTCACTCAAAAAGAGTAGGCGCTTATTAGACTCATAATGAATCATTAGTATTCTTTTGGAAGGATGTGTGTACAGGTCTGCTCTGTCGGGATGTTCAAAGAACAATGCTCAGATTATGTTTGATTTTTAACTAAATGTTTAGCTGTCCTAATAAGATACTATCGGTGCCGATACTGACCCTCACACATCATAGAGAGCACCGATAACATGAGGCGGTTACTGAGGCACATGCACGGCACTAGATGAAGCTGAACCGGATTATTTCTCGCTTGAGATAAGCAGCAGCAAAACACCAAATCTGTAACGCCAGTATTTTGAGGGGCGGCTGAAATAAATATAACCAACAATTCAAAAGCTTCGTAAGACTACACTTCCCTATTTGTGCTTGTTTCTGCATTAGGACAAATTTATTTTTTCATGGCTCTAACCCTTTTCAAACTCAACCCCTAAATACTATTATTTCAAGCTTATTTGGGATACAGAACACTGCTTGTATCAAAATAAAGCTATAAAAAAAAGAACGCTGTAAATATCAGGATTTATCGGCACTTATTGAGTAGTTAAGTTAGATAGAGTTGGTATCGGTATCGATACTTAGATACTTAAACATCAGGTATCGGTATCAGAACGAAAAAAGTGGCATCGGTACATCCCTAATAAGAAAAAAGAGACAAAAAGAGACCCAGTAGAATAGGAAAAAAGTATTGAATAAAAAGATTTTCAATGATTGGATTATTCTTTTGGTCCGTGTATATGCGGGCTGATGGGAGGCTCAGCATTTCTTAGATACTCATAGGGGGGCTCCAAGGAAAAAAAAAACCTTGCTTCCCAGAACAGGCTCACTGTGACCGAACCAGCTAAGATTAAACTAATTTATTGGCTGTGTAATTGAATAACATTCTTACGAGGACAAAATGTTTAGGTTACAAAGCTTTGCTCTGTGATTATTGTAAGATATTATATCAGTAGATATATGCACAACCGAAATGGTGACGATCTGCACGGCCTCATCATCATCTTATGCTCGTTGCTCTACAATAATGACAGAAGACATTATGAGTTTTTTTTTATCCATAAGAGGAAGCATAGCCTTAGACACAGTAGTGAAAGTTCAGCCCTATAACCATAAACGTTTAGAGATGTCCCTGGCAGATGCTCTTATTTCGATAAAGGCCTTGCTCAAGAGTCCAAAAACCTGCTTATTAGTATACCAGAGACTCAACCTGTTCATGTCACACACAGTTTGTTCCCTGCAGAGATGGTGTAACTTCTTTATATTAAGAAAATCACCAAGCACAAAGCAAGGATGCCCAGATTTCGTTTGAGAAGTCAAGTTTAGCTGAACCAAAGTGTTTAGTTTCTGTTATTTGCACCTTAAGGTCACGGAACGCAAGGGTTCTCCTACGCCGACTCGAAAAGCACCTTCATGGTGTGAAGTGACCAGGAGTGGCCACATTTTGGGACTGTTCCTGGACCCCGAACGGACTTTAGGACATAAGGAATACTCACAGGACGCAGAGGGCATACGCTCCCTGAATAGACTCGCTGTCTCTGAGGAGGAAGCTCCCATCCTTGGCTTCTTTGGAGAGCAGGTCCTCAGCCATAGAGCGAGTGATATTGCCGTGGTACCACGGCTGATGGGACGACATCCTGTTCCTCCCTGCGGCGCTCCCTCCCTCCCCGCTTGGCTTTGGCGATCGGCAGAACTCTAGGCTGGGAGTCAACGTTGGTCCAAGGCCCGTTTCATGACTTTCAGCGTCAGACTGGCGCTCCTTCTCGCTCTCGCATACAAACACTGGCTCTCTTTCTCTCTCTCTTCCTGTTAAAGGGGCGAAAGCTGTAAAAAGGAAGCTACCACAAGCGCGAGGGTGAACTTCCTCATTCTCTGTGCACAAGCGAGAGAGAGAAAGGCCAGAGAGATCGGCTCGGTGCACTTAGCCACACCAGAGCAGAAGTAAAACATGTCTGTCATGTGCAGGTACTTTACATTACTGATTAAGCGTTACGAATACGCTCGCATACTTCATGTGTCACACTGATACTGTACATGCCAGCCGCGTAAAACAATACGCAAAAGCAATGAGTGGTGGCACCATTAGCAAATCAGCAAGAGGTGTGAATATTAATCTTATGTATTTTGGTGCAAAATCAAACCACAGTTCACAGATCATTGATAGAGCATAATAAGTACAGTCGGATACAAAAAAAAGAGAGAAACGCTCAGTCTGGTTACCTGTTAAAATAAAAAACAAACACAACTATAACTTGCTATAAATTTTATATATTTCTTCTAGTTTTTGTAAATAAATCTTTTGCCGTGCAGTCACTACAAAACACTATGGCATCATCAATAAAGGCGCCCAAACTTTAGCTTGCTTCAAATTCCTGTAGAGATGCTGTAACTACTAAATGTGTTTATCAGACCTCTGCCCTCCACTGTACAGGTATGCAGTCCTATATCTTTTTGTGCTGTATAATGTAAACATAAAGGGTACCTTCTCCGTAAAACTGAATGCAAGCGATACATAAACGTGTCAGAGATTCTGCTGAAAACACAAGCCTAAACTGTTCTACACACTAAGAACAGAAGTAGCTCAACAGGTACACATTTATGAGATATTCAGACGTCCAGATACATTTGGACATGTAGAGTGTAATACCCATAGTCCAAAATGTGTCTGGAACCAGCACCGGAAGCAGTGTGTACATTTTGGAACAAGATGTTCAGTAAGTGGGCAATCGGGCGATGTGCCTTCTGACCCAGCTGGGCATCACTAGGCATGCTGTGTTTAAGGGACCCAGTGCAATTACAGGGGACGCCTGAGTAATTACAAATAAGCCTTCTGAGACAGCAAAGATCAACATTTGAGCACCCAATGCACATATGGATGCAAAGTTCAACTGTCCGCATATTTTTGGCCATGAATCATGCAGTCGTTGTTATTGTTTGTCAGGAAGCTGGTCATAGAAGCTCACGGAATGTACATCAAATCACCTGTCCTTGACTGAAAAACTTCTGTCCAACATAATAACTGTGCATCACGGTTTCCAAGCCCAAGCAGTCACACACAAGCCTAAGATCACTGAACGTAAGGCCGAGGTTCAGCTGTAGTCGTGTACAGGGCCGGAAACACTCAAAACACCTATTCCAGAATCTAGTCTGCATCAAACTACATAATAATGCCCATCAGTTTGGATTGACATGGCCAGCATGCACACATGGATATGACGTTCAGGTGTCCACATACTTTTGGTCATGAATCGTGCAATAACCGTAACTGCTGTTAGCTTAGCTGTCACAGCAGCACACGTAAGACAAAGTGCACAAGAGCTGTTGTTGAAGTGTCCACAAAGTTTTGGCTCCGCAGTGAGCAAACCCACAGTTCCCACAGTAAAGCTGCAGGGTTATGGTGTCATAGCAATTCCACGGTAAAGTACAAAGCTTCAGAGTTCAGCAGTGTGTCAAGGTTCAGCTGAGCCTTTCTGCTCAGTTCCTGCATACGAGTGCTCATTTATAATCAGGACCATGTGACCAGATGTCTTCCCTCACCAAAAAAACACAAACACACAACAGAAGAGGCAAAAAACCTACACAGTTTTCGCCTCTTCACTTCTGATACTCCAGATCTTCTTGCTTTCTTCTTCCGTACCCAGACGCCCACACGGCGTGCAGAAAGTACAAACGCGCACGCTTTCATTATACGCTCGACCTCTCCACTTTAACGCAAAAACATTTCTGACAGGGTTTGTTGATTTGCTAAGGGAGGAACTGGAACACGATTTGCGCATCAAACAAACCCAAGCGTGACGCATGTTATCCATTGACTACACATCAGAGGATCGTCTGGAAACTGTTGAGATTCATTTTCCAGGGTTTCTTATTTGTGCTAAATCAAATACAGCCAATAAACAAAAATAAAACAGCTTTTGACCAAGATTTGCCCAAACATTTTCATAAGACTGTCAAGGTTGTGGTTTGAAACTGGATGCTTAATTTATATTTCAGTAAATGACATTAATTGGTAAATTTTTTGGTTGTAAGCAATTGTCTTAATAGTGGACCTAATGGTTTTTGCTCCTGGACAGGGATGAAACTCTGAGATACTCCTGCACACAAAACATGACCACTGTTGTGTAATTCGTTTTTGTTTCTCTATATACAACCCTTTCATACAAACGTAGAGCTGACAACACTTCACGGGTGGTATAAAGGAAAATTAGATTGCAATAATAAAAGTATAAAACCATACAGGAACATGTTTAATCGGAGCCTGTTCTAATTTCTGCATTAAAATCAGGCTGACCAATCAGAGCTCGGTTGCCGGGCAGAACAGCTCGTCAGGAGCTAATAGGACGAGCAACAGGCTGCCTCTAAAACCATGGATATTAAAGAACAGATCTGGTGGAATAGAACTGAAAGGGTGGAGAATGATGGTGATAAAGCTCACAGGGACTGGATGGAATTTATCTAAGTGTCTGTTCATGACCCCAGAAACACAAACTAGAGCTTCCTAGACTCATCTTCATGCGTGTTTTTGTTTGTTTAAGGTGACCTTGTGAAAAAGACATGGCGAGATCTCCACATTAAGAGACGGGAAATAAAATAAAGCAAAAGTGGACAGGTACACCAACAGGAGGGGTCTGGGAGGCATCCCTATCAGATGCCCAAACCACCTCAAGTGACTGAATGAATGAAGCGGACACCCTTATCCAGAGTGACAACTGATACAAGCAGGTGTGGTTTAATGATCTCACCCAAGGACCAGCAGCCGTCAGCAGTCCGGTAACTTGGTCACTGCACCACCACAGGCTCTCTGACTATGAAACAAAGTCCTTAGTATGTTACCTACACAAAGAACATGGCACTCACACTGATAATAACCACCTGACAACCACACAACCGTCAAGCAGAGTGCTCTCGATTGGTGGTCTTGATTATTGTGGTTTTCCTCTTTTCCTCCACAAATGTGCACCTGCTAGTGTAAGAGCAACTGCCAGTCTGCTATGTCTCTTCTGAAAACCAGCATTTGGCATGAACTGTAAGGGTTATGGGCGCTGAGTATTTTTTGTTTTGAGTATTATATGTTTTGGCTAAAACTGCGTTTTGGGGACACTAAAAGTTTTTTTTTCCAAGAAAAAAAACGTACTATTTCAAGAATAAAAAGTCGAGAACAAAAGTCGTAATATTTAGAGAATAAAGTCATAGTATTTCAAAAATAAAGTCGAAATATTTTGAGAATGAAACCGTACTATTTAGAGAGTAAAGTTGTAGTATTTCAAGAAAAAAGTTGTAATATTCAAGGAATAAATTTGCAATATTTTGAGAATAAAACCATAATATCTCGGGAATAAAGTCATAACATTTCAAGAATAAATTCTTAATATTTAAAGAATAAAGGTGTAATATTTCAAAAATAAAGGTGGAATATTTAGAGAATAAATTCATAATATTTAGGGAATAAATTTGTAATATTTCAAGAATAAATTTGGAATATTTCAAAAATAAAGGTGGAATATTTACAGAATAAATTCATAATATTTCGAGAATAAAGTCGTAATATTTCAAGAATAAATTTGTATTATTTCGGGAATAAAGTCGTAATATTTCGAGAATAAATTCTTAATATTTCAAGAATAAAAGTGTAATATTTCGAGATTAAAGGTTTCATATTTAGAGAATAAAGTTGTAATATTTAGAGAATAAATTCATAATATTTCATTAATAATGTCGTAATATTTAGAGAATTAATTTGTAATATTTTGGGTATAAATTCATAATATTTAGGGAATAAATTTGTAATATTTCAAAAATAAAGGTGGAATATTTACAGAATAAAGTCTTAATATTAAGAGAATAAATTCGTAATATTTCATTAATAATGTCGTAATATTTAGAGAATTAATTTGTAATATTTTGGGAATAAATTTGTAATATTTCGGGAATAAAGTCATAATATTTCGAGAATAAATTCTTAATATTTATAGAATAAAGGTGTAATATTTCGAGAATAAATTCAGAATATTTCAAGAATAAAGTCGTAATATTTAAAGAATAAATTTTGTATTATTTCGGGAATAAAGGTGTATTATTTCGAGAATAAATTCTTAATATTTCAAGAATAAAGGTGTAATATTTCAAGATTAAAGGTTTAATATTTTGAGAATAAAGTTGTAATATTTAGAGAATAAATTCGTAATATTTTGGGAATAAAGTCATAATATTTAGAGAAAAAATTTGTAATATTTCAAAATCAAAGTCATAATACTTCAAGAATAAAGCTGTAATATTCGAGAATAAAGTCGTAATATTTAGAGAATCAATTTTGTAATATTTCAAGAATAAAGGTGGAATATTTCGAAAATAAAGTCATAATATTTAGAGAATAAATTCATAAAATTTCATTAATAATATTGTAATATTTAAAGAATAAATTTGTAATATTTAAAGAATAAAGTCGTAATATTTAAAGAATAAAGTCATAATATTTCAAGAATAAAGTTGTAATATATTTTGAGAATAAAGTTTTAATATTTCGAGAATAAAGTCATAATATTTAGAGAAAAAATTTGTAATATTTCAAGAACAAATTCATAATAGTCGCAGCCCTGGTTAAACATGTTTTGTTCATTTTGTAAATGAAAATAACACAACTATTGTACGAAACAAATACAAGTTGCACATGTTAAATACAATTAAAATAGCACATTCACTGGACAAAAATATGTATATACAATTATTTAAAAAGACATTTAATAAGCTTATGTTTGATTTTAATGTAAACGTTTGGTCGTCTTGAAAAGAGAAAAGGAGCCAAAATGAAAAACAGGGGAAAAAGTTATAAAAGGAACCAAAGTGAAAAGGAAAAATCTATAATTTATGTTAATTCTTGGCAATAAAGATTTGCAATGAATCACCTTTTTGTTTTTATCTGTGTGTGTGTGTGTGTGTGTGTGTGTGTGGGCTGGGGGGGTGCAACTTACAAACCCGGTATGGAAAATGCAGATAAAGAGAAATGCAGTGTTTCTTACATTTCCTCTGACTAACACTAGCTCCAAATTGGCCCGTCACAACTTTTTTTGGAATGTGTTGCAGGCCTGAAATGCAGGAATGGATGTTTATTAACAAATGTAATGAAGTTGAACAGAAAAAAACATGAAATATCTCAGGTCCCTACTGTCTGCAATGAAATAAAAGTCAAAGGAAATGTAAGAAACAGCATTTATTTGCATTTTCCATAATGTCCCAACTTTCTCTGGTTTGGGGTTGTAGATTCTCGCAGATCTACACATCAGTGCGTTTCAACACGTAGATTTCACCTAGACCCATGCACCTAACCCACCAGGAACTGAGCAGCTTTAACAGATGTGTGTTCCGGTGGTGATGGTGTGAGATACCTGAAACCTGAAAGTGAGGTTCTCAAAAACAAAAGTGTGACACTCTTCTCTCTGTGTGAGTGGGGGCCAAGAGTGGAGGATGCCTTCAGAAAAAGGGTTGCTTGCACAGATGTGTAGGCGTGTGAGTGAGAAATTGAGAGAAGAAAAATTGCTGACGGTCTAGTGATGGGGGTCACATGGGTTGAAACGAGAACCTGAGAGATTTGACTGCACTGTGGTTTCTCTCTCTCTGCACAACCTGTAAGCCTTCAGCTCAGCCACAATGATGAATGTGACAGAAGGCACGTGAAAGCTGGTAAATGATGCTGCTTTACCCGTCATTTACTCAAGTTCGCTGTCCTGCTATGCTGAAATGGTCACATGGGAAGACAGAGATGCAGAGCCTCCTTTTTGAGCGCTTTGAGAAATGAAACTTCAGTGTTCTCCAAGAGCTCATGTGATGCATTGCTCCAACTCTATTCACACGCAGCCTCTGCCATCTAGTGTGATTCAGCTGCGCTTTAGTGTGGGCGAGGCTTAGGTTAACACAGATACGAAATCATTAAGATACGAAACATTTTAAATTACACCCCAAATCAGAATAAGCTGGCACCGTATGGAAAATGCATATAAAAAACCACACCGTGCTCCCTATATTTCCTTTGTCTTTCATTTCATTGCAGACAGTATGAACCTGAGATAGTTCATGTTTATTTCTGGTCAACTTCATTTCATTTGTTAATAAACATCCATTCCTGCATTTCAGGCCTGCAACACATTTTAAAAATGTTGGGTCGGTAAAGCATTTACCACTTTGTAATGTTTCCATCCCTCCTCACAACACTCAAACGGTTTTGGTACAGAGTTATACCAAGTGATTTAGTGTTTCAGGTGTTCCTTTGTTCCATTGTAAAGGTGTGTAACAGCACGGGGTTGTCGTCGTGTCTTTCGTTTCAAAATTCTCCACACATGGCTTTTGGACTTGTTGCTGATAACAGTCTGGTTATAACATAAGGCCTCTTTTCTGTACAGTAACGTTTTAAGTGGCATTTGTGAATGTAACTCTGTATTGTAGAGCTTGATAAAGGTTTGATAAAGGAATCCCTTGTCCATGTGGTTCTATCAGCTATTAATGAATGACGGTTCTGATGCAGTGCCGTCTGAGGGAGTGGAGATCACCGCTCTTCAGTTTAGGCTTTTAAGGACTGAAATTCCTCCAGATTCCTTGAATATTTAATGATATTATGCTCTGTTGAGGAGGAAATATGGAAATCCCTTCCAGTCTTTCTTTGAGGAACACTGTTTTTAAACATTTCAATCATTTTCTTGCACATCTGTTGATAAACTGGAGATCCTCTGATCATCTTTACTCCTCAAAGACTCGACTCGACTCCTGATCAGAGACGTTGGGTTGCTGTCTTCTGCCTCTCGTGGGGTTGCCAATGTCTCATGTGATCACTCTTGGCTGTGTTTCCTACCAGTTCTCCTCTTTCTAGCTATGCTGCTATAGCTAATGGTGCCGGGGTCTCATGCTACACTTGGCATCAGTGATTGTTAATAGACACTGTGCTCTTAATCAATAACTAATTATATTTTCTGTTTTCTCTCCGAGCTGTGTTCCGCCAGTTCCAGCCCCACACATGATGTTCATCCGCTGTTGCTCCACCCAAGCTGCTTCTGTCATCAGCTCCAGCCCCACCATACCCGGGCCACTTAATGCCGATGTGCATACTTCACATTTTATTCGAACTTTGACTCCATGACTTTAGTTTCGCTCTTAGATTTATCATCTACGCCGCCCAAGGAGGTTGGGTCCCTTTTTGGGTCTTGGTCCTCCCAAGGTTTCTTCCTATAACACTCAGGGAGTCTTTCCCTAATTGTTTTTTTAAATGTATTGCAGGCCTGAAATGTCAGAATGGATGTTTATTAACATATAAAATAAAGCTGACCAGAAAACAACATAAAAACTATCAGGTTCATACTGGGGTTGTATTTTAGTAGGGGGTGGATCTAGTAGACATTCCAAAATATTTACGTTTTAGTGTTAACCATCCTAATAATGGCTAATACTGTATTGTAATGGGAGTGATAATGGTATCATACTAACCATGATAATATAAACAGAAATCCATGCATTGTTATATGAAATGAAGTCCAGACCTGTTGTGATTGCTCACTCACCTCACTGTCACCTGCTCGGTCAGTATCGCCTCTCGATCTTCTTATAACAAAAATATAACGTAAGGACATAAACATGGTCGCTGTGTGGAGGTGTGTCTAATTAACTTTCCAGGTAACTCAGAAACGACAGCTAACGTTAATGACGGTTCATTTCCTCACTCGCAAAGACATAATCTCTGTATACAGTTACAGTTTCAGCAGAAATGACATACCCACGTTACCTATTCACGTAAGTCAGAGATGTCGTTACAACTGAAGGGTTGCCAGATCCCACGACAGACACAAACATCAGCTAAAAAGAAGCGAATTGGCCAAATTCGTTTAGAATAAACAGACCTGGCAACCGTGGAACACTAACGGTTAGTAGCATACACTTCTCTTTTTATATAGAAACTTCAAAATATGAAACCTTTTTACTTTCAAGCCTCAACTTGGTATGAAAGGAAATTTGAAAGACTTTAAGCCACCAGCCTCAGCTTAACACAGAAACCCAAAATGTTGAATAACGGTGGAAAGGTGTCGACATTTCAGAAAGTGGCTCCAAATATCAGGTGGAATAATAAAGATGAAGAAAATAATAATGAAACCTAAAAAATGATATTGTTTTGCTTGCATTTCTTTTCATATGGAAAATTAAGATACAAAATAATTTGTTACTTGCAGAAACTCATTCAAATATAAAATATAAAATAGGCTAAATAATATAAAATATACATATATAGAACAAATATAACTTATTAAACTTACTATAACATACATGTATGTACAATGATTAAGCTTTTGTTTTTATCTGCAGGCTTCAACTGTACCTAATATACAAAATAATTTAATACAAAATTACACCTTACGTTTTTTACTTGCAAGCCTCAATTTAACATAAATGTATTAAACATGAAATATTTTAAATCATTAAATGATTAAACTACCATTTCTTACTCACAAACCTTAAATGAACATAGAAACTCTTTACAATATTAAAACAGTAAAATTACTGAATGATTACACCCCCTTTTACGTAGAAACTCAATAGAATAGTCAATTATTTACATTAAATTATGATGACACTTCTTTTTTAACTTATACACAAGAGAAATGTATTCATATTTAACTTACTAGTAATATTTCAGTTTCTAATATTGAATAAGATATTAGATTTCTAATATTGGATTAGAAATATATCAACATATTGATGAATTTCATTAATATTTCAGAAACAGTTTTAAAATATCAATCTAATATCCATAATATTTAATTTTCTCTTTTTAAAATCTTTTTTTAGCCCTGCATTCAGGGCACAAATGTAATACAAAATTATTACATTTAAGCAGTGACTAAACTTCTGTTTTTTACTCACAAGGCTAAGCTTAATGTAGGAACAAGTCGAAATATTCAAAATGTTTAAATAGCTTAAAAGATTATTAGAAATGCTGTTTTAAATAATGATTACACTTTTCGTTTTTACTTGCAAATTTAACACTGAAAGTCATTTAAATATAAACGCACAAAATGTATTTGAATATTTCAAAGTATTTAATATAACAATTTCTTCTGATTTTTTTACTTTCAAAGCTAACCTTAATAAAGAAACCAACAAATATAAAAGAATTTAATTTACACTATTACTTCTGTTTTTATTACTCTTATGACTCACCTTTTACCAAGTAATTGCTGCTAAAAGTCAAACATCAATTACACCTTTTGTTACGTGCATGCCTCAACTCAACATTCATTACAATACTTACCATATTTAAAATGCACTTAATTTTACTTACTTAAAATTTAGAAACGTACCAAAATATGAAAGTTTAATTCAGACAAGGATTCAACTTTTTTTTTTTTTACAAAGCTCTCTTTAATAAGAAAATTTTAAAAGACTGAAATACAAGATGATTACATGTTTTTTAATAAAATATGAAATAGAAATATGAATGATTACACATTTATTTCCATCTTTGCTCGCAAGACTAACCCTAACATAACCATAACCATAACATAAAGTATGAATGAGTTTAATTTTCACAGTGATTATATTATACAAAACAGTGCATCAAGCACATTTCGTACAAGCAGATCTGACTTACAGCAACACAGGAGCAATAATAAAATGACATACAGAATAATAAATAGATTCGATATGGAGAAGAAAAAATCATTGTGATTAAATATCTTAAAGAGAAGGAGGTACAACGATACAGTTGTGGTTAATGACCTAGATTTCTGTATTATATACATGATATGTGGTCTGAACTTCATCGGTGACGTTTGCACACAGGATTTTCATCTGGATAGATGTATGGACTTATATAAACATAAAAACAAATTCAAATCGTTCTATATGAAATGTGGGTTTATCCTGAAACAAGCCTTAAGACTATTAAGAAAATGAAGAAGAAACACGAACAAAAAACAAGTGCATGTTTTTGGTTTGTTCCATTGTGCTTTGTTGAAAAAAAGAAATAAAAATACATGGATGAAGATCAGATCACAGGGAGTGGGTAATAAACAAAAGCTTATTCCAAAGGCCACACAAATGTTTATTGCGAACATATCTACAATATTATCCTGTAGCAGTTTCAGTAAAGTACTTTCTGTAATGTTCTAGCTATAAAAAGGTTATTCATGTTATAGGTACATAAAGCTTTGAAGTTCTGCATACGAATAAGTGTTTAGTCCTTAGAAGCATCAGATCATTAGTCATTTAGCTATAACATACTTACATAGATTTGATGTTATGGCCATTATATGAAGGAAATAAAAACAGAAGAAGGTCATGAATGAACTGACAGGAGCAGTATTTGCAGCCCCTTGATTTTTGGGTAATAAAAAGGAGAAAAAATTATATTTATATATTTTTCGTAAATCAGGAGCTCCTGTACAATACAGCTCCATGGTATACATATACTATGGAGCTGTATTGTACAGGACCTCCTGATTTACGATGGGGATATGTTCAGCAAATCCATCATAAGTTAAATGGATCATGAACTGATGAGTTTAATATAGTCTGTACTGTATCATAGAGGAGCCGATTCCACACTAACACTCACATTAACCTACAGCTACCCAATATCATTAACATATAGCTTATTTATAATAAAGTGTTGAAAAATCTCATGGATAAGTAAAAGCAAAACACTTACTCTATTGACGAACTAAAGCTAAAGCTAGCTGCAGCCTGAAAGTGATCTGGACAATTCAGTTCCTGTTTCCCTTTCGGTTTGCTGTCATTACTAACCTTTTTAGGACCCATGGAGATTTCTTTGCACTAATAATACAGTACTGTAAATGTAAAAATAAAGAAAAACACGATAAACACAGCGGAGATCTGCACTGAGTGAGAGCTTTTGTGAATCTGAATCACTATGTACTGAATCGTGAATCGAGTTTTGGATGAAACGAGTCAAGTGTCTTGACTCATACAATTTTCTGGTCAAAATGCTTTGAGAACTGAATTCGACGAGTTCCAAAGTACCACTGTATTATTATTTATATATAAAGGAAGATAAAATTGTGGGTATAATCCTGCAACAATCCACTATATAAGGCAGATATTTTCTCCCCCATTTCTCTCAGATTGGCATGTCCAATTCCATAGTCATGGCCCATTTTTATTTTATCAGAAGTACAGTGGGGCAACAAAGTATTTAGTCAGCCACTGGTTGTGAAAGTTCTCCTACTTAGAAAGATGAGAGAGGTCTGTAATTTTCATCATAGGTACACTTCAACTATGAGAGACAAAATGAGAAAAAACATCCAGGAAATCACTTTGTAGGATTCTTAAAGAATTTAATTGTAAATTATGGTGGAAAATTTGTATTTGGTCAATAACAAAAGTTCAACTCATAACCTTTGTTGGCAATGACAGAGGTCAAACGTTTCCTGTAAGTCTTCACCAGGTTGGCACACACTGTAGCTGGTATTTTGGCCCATTCCTCCATGCAGATCTCCTCTAGAGCAGTGATGTTTTGGAGCAACACGGACTTTCAACTCCCTCCACAAATGTTCTATGGGGCTGAGGTCTGGAGACTGGCTAGGCCACTCCAGGAGCTTGAAATGCTTTTTACGGAGCCACTCCTTCATTGCCCGAGCGAAGTGTTTGTGATCATTGTCATGCTGGAAGACCCAGCCACGTTCCATCTTCAATGCTCTCACTGATGGAAGGAGGGTTTGGCTTAAAATCTCACAATAAAGATCTGTGACAGCCAGAAATCTTGCCATGATTTACAATTAAATTCTTTAAAAATCCTACAATGTGATTTCCTGGATTGTTTTTCCTCATTGTGTCTCTCATAGTTGAAGTGTAGCTATGATGAAATTTACAGACCTCTCTCATCTTTCTAAGTAGGAGAACTTCCACAATCAGTGGCTGACTAAATACTTTTTTGTCCCACTGTACATCTAGTGCATTTATGAAATACAATATGTTAATATATTTATTTAATTTAGTCCTGACGTTAAATGTATTAACCCTAAACGGGACTAGTATCCTGTACAGGGAGCAAGTCTGCCCAGAGTTAAAGCGTGAAAATAAACGTACGTATTTATTTTGTCTACATAGAACCGCTGAGAAAGCTTTCTGTTTGGTGTCCTATTAATCGCTGTGGTGAAACTCAAAATATTGTGGAACTACAGCGCATAAAATTGACCTCTTTTCCAAAGCCAGTTGGATAGTGTGTCATTTTTCAAACTGTTGTCTGTAAAGCTGCAGCTAGAGAAAAATAATCTTCAGGCTGATTATCTTCCAGTGAATGCACCCACCTGTACACTTCATTCTTTATTTATAATGACAGAGTCACTGCTAAGACAAGACTGGGCCATTTCCCAAATAATACTGGAACAGCCGTGGTGCTGCGGTGATTGAACAACGTTTTGGCACCCCTGGTCAAACTACAAAAAACTGGTTTGTTGATTTTTGAAATGAAAAGAACTCAAGTCAATTCAGTTTGGACACCGAAACCCACCGGTGGATCATCCTGTAATGTTTTCTCTCCAATTTGGATATATACAGTACTGTGCAAAAGTCTTCGGCCACCATTAGTGTAGATTTGTTGTTTTAGCACTGGTATAATGAATGGTATAATGACCACTTTTACGAAGGTTCCTTGTTCGTAAAAGTGGTTTGCTGGCTGCTACCCTTCCAAAAAAGACCATTCCTGTTCAAGCTTCTTCAGACTGTAGAAGGGTCAACTTGGCATCCCAATGAAGCTCTCACAAGCTGATTTTTTCTGATTTTATTCATTTCTTTAATACTGCATACATGTTTTTGTATTTTCTGGCTATATACGCCACATAAGTCATTATACCATTGCTAAAACAATGGTATAATAACAATCTAATCTAATGGTGGCCTAAGACTTTTGCACAGTGCTGTATAATTGCCAAGAAAGAAATCTTGCGGGTGCTGTTGGCATTCCACTTGCAGTTGGTGGAGTTTTATGAGAGCACGCCCTACGCCTTACGCCCTATTCTTTTTTAACGCGCCAAAACCACTGTTGAAATTACTGTCCAAACTTGACCATCAATTTTTAAAAATTCTTTTAAAGTTCTTAATTAGGTCTGTTTCCTGCAGAAAACTGAAAATAAAATCACGGGTGTAGCCCAGGGAGGCCTAAACGTTTGCGTATGTCAGTGATTTTCCTCAAAACTCAGACTTGGCGCTGAGGGAACTCTCATGCGTCACTTTCAGGTCTCCGCTGTTAGCTGCCGACGAGCCCGGTTTATTCCTGCAGAGCAGCCTTTTGACTGAACCCCTGAACTTCTCCGCTCCGAAAAGATAGACCAGGGGGTCCAGGGCTCCGTTCAGACAGGTGAGAGAGGAGGTGAGCCGGTTAGCCAGGGCTAAGCCTCGCTGCGTCTGGCAGGACAGATCCGGGTGTCCGTAGCCCAGGATGAAGGTGGCCCGGCTCACGTGGTAGGGCAGGAAACACACCACGTATATGAGCATGACCAGGCCGATGGTACGCAGGGCTCGCAGCTTGAGGGCCGGCTCCATGCGGAGGCCCTTCCTCAGACTGTTCACAATGAGCAGGTAGCAGGACAGGGTGGTCAGGAACGGAGGCGTGAACGCCACTATGAGGGAGACGAGCGCTCTGCGAGTGGCTTTCTCTCGGTACAGCTGCAGGCACACGGTGGTACCATTCACTTCGGTCGTCTGCTGGGTCACGAGCAAAGGAGCCATGGCCACGATCACCAGAGCCCACAGGGCGAAGCTGGTTATGTGAGCGAAGCGGGCTTGACGGACCTTCATGGAGCTGACGGCGTGCACCACAGCGAGGTACCGATCCGCAGCCACGCAGGCCAGAAAGTACAGACTGGCATACATGTTGACGTAAAAGAGGAACCCGGCAACGCGGCACGGGACCTCGCCGAACGGCCAGTGACCCCCCGAGAGGTGGTACGTCGCTCTGAGGGGCAAAATGATAACGTACGACAGGTCGGCCACGGCGAGGTGCATGAGGAAGATGTTGGCCGGAGACGAGATGCCTCTCTGGCGGGAGAAGATCCACAGCGCCAGGCTGTTCCCATTCAGCGCCAGAAGAAACACGAGGATGTAGTAGAAGCCGAAGAGCAGGTTCTCCACCGCCTTATCCGCGATCACGCAGCTCTCTGTGGACCGATTGGACGCCAGCGTGGGAAGCACAGTCTGAAAGGACGCCATCATCGCGGCTGAAAAAGGGGAAACGAGAGAGTTAAAACTTTATATTCTCTCATGCCCGGGTGAACGTCTGGTTATTAGCTTTCTCACAGAATCGTAAATCCCTTGAACGAAGTAAAATTTATGCCTTGCTTAAGTAGACATATATTTTAGACTGTTTCTGCGGCGACCACTTGCCACATTGGCTTGGTGATTGCATCATGTCTTGAAAAATCTAAATTTCTTAAGACCTCTTGTTGTTCTCCCACTAGGCACAGGTACCCCCGTAAACAAGCACCATCTAATCCTCGCCTTGCAAACTTTACAAACTACAAGACCTCCTAAGGTGGGGAGGAGGACGTTTAGGTGGTTAAGGAGTTCTCTTAAGCAGAGGAGGAAATGGAGGAAAGAAGACAAGGCGCTATATAAATTTAACTTATTATTATTATTATTAACAGCTGCTTATATAATTAAAAACCATACGTAGCAGCACACAGGTCAAGTCTGGTTGGTACAATGATTGTAATTATGTCCACATACAGGTCTATATATACACTATAACTCTATTGGTTCAAGGAACTATATATCTGACCTTAACAACCTCATGCAGAGTTGGAAAGAAAAGCAGAGTTAAACTTTAAACTGCGGTGAATAGCTGAGTTTTCATTAAAATGCCTTGAAATAGATCATGGTGCCAAGCTAAGATTCAAAAAACCCTACAGTTTCACCACGATTTTCCCAAATGACCAACTTTCAGCACACGCTGTTTCACAATAAAGAATCAGTCTGAAAATGAACCAAAGGACACAAGAACTGGCAATGTACTAAAGCCATATAAATACTCTTAGTACTCTGATTTAAGAAGGGCTTTTGTGTTTAAAAATATCACGTCCTGTTTTAATTTTAGCCGAAACTCGATTCACGATTCATGATTCAGTACACAGCGATTCAGTGATTCAAAGCAAAGTGTTTTGCTTTTATTCTTCGCTTTCAATCCATGACTGACTAAATGAGATTTTAAAGCACTTTATCATAAATAAGCTTTGTGTTAATTATTGTGGGTAACTGTAGGTTAATGTGTTAATGTGGAATCGGCTCCTCTATGATACAGTACAGACGATATTAAACTCACCGGTTCATGATCCATAACTTATGATGGATTTGTTGAACATATCCCCATCATAAATCAGGAGCTCCTGTACACTACAGCTCCATTAATGCTGATAATGCCTCATACAGGGGCATTTTCTGGGGATTTGGAACCGATTCATTCCATTTACATTGTTCCTTATGGGACACATTTCGAGGTACCGCTGTATTTGTTTGAGTTATAAATTACTCCAATAAACAACATTAAATCCATAAAATCTATCATAAAAATATTTGTGCAACTGTTCAGAAGGTTAAGTGCTCCAATACTATTAACACAAATCATAAAACAAACAATAATATGAATAATATTCTGGAGCCTCTTTGTATATTAAAAACACTTTTACTAAAGATTAAGCAAAGTAAAAATAAAAACCATTCTTAAGCATTAAGCCCAACAATTGCCTTAAATATGTAAAGACAAAGAAAAGGTATGTTTAATTATTAAATGCTTTAAAAGATTTAAGTGCTATAAATACACGAATGCAAAGATAAAGAACAAAACAACACTTCCTAATGAAAACAGCAACAACAACAATAATAATACCTAACATTACCATAATACATGACTAAAATATATTTAAATATATACCATATATGAAATATTAATCATTAAATATTATATTGGTCAGGTAGAAAGGTCAGGTGAAGGCTGTTTTTTAACTGGACGTAAGTGATATAGCCTAAAATAATTTCAGGTGTTTTATAATGAGAATCAGTTTGTACTCTTCGTTTGAGATCTTTTAATGTCGACATCATGCTCTAAAGGATCATCTCCCTGCAGCATAGTGATATTCTTCCTACCGAATCAGGCTGCACTGTATTATTTGGCATGTTTTATGACTAAATGAATCATTTAACAGTTATCGTGATCTGCTCCGATGGGCTGTGCTGTATAAATCACCAGACATTTTGGACTTTGTGATGTTAAAATGCCTCTTGCTTGTAAATCAAAAACTCTGTGACTACAAGACCAGGAGTGAGCTGTAAATATTTCATCTATCTGCATTATTTGTGATGTTTTCAAACACACCTCCGACCCCGAGTGCTAAGAGTTCACATGTAGAGGAAGGAGGGATTGTTTTGGTTCTCCGTGTGTTCGGGAGGGAGATATCTGGCCACAGGAATGTCAGATTCACTATAGAGTTCACACAAGTCAGGATTATGTTATCACTACGATATTTAATAATTCAGATCAGTTATCAGCCCCTCATATTCTGCTAATGATGCAGATGTTACCATGGCAGATCTCACTGCCCATACTGAGCATCCTTCTGGAGAGAACTCTAATAGTTTAGTCTTTGTATAACTCTGTTATAGTGTTCTAGATTATATTAGGAGTAGGAGTGTAATCATGCACCGTAATGATGCAAAAATGGGACGATGAATCGTCTAGTTGGATTATACGTTCTTGATTTCGCCATCTAATGCAATTCCAGTTTTGATCACTAGATGGTGCAGTCATTCTCACAGACGAATATCCCGTTCTCAGAGACGATCCTAATTTCTTTCAATTACAGGGAACTAAAATTCCTTTTTGTTTACATTTTTATACAAGAAAAGCACACTATTTTGAATTGTTATTCTTTAGAAATAAAAATGAATGTTTTCTCCAGGTTATTTAAGATATGGTGAAGCTACAGTAAGATGAGATTTAACAATTATACAAAGAAATTAGGATTGCTGCTCCAGAACAGCGCAAATCTACGCAAAATAGAATGAGTCACACAGACAGATTAAGTCAGCCAAACACACAAAGGCTTTGCACTTAAAGATTAGTATCGCAAAGAAATATTGAATAGGTATCTATCCTGAGCATCAATTTCAATGACATTCATTAATACTCAACTCAAATCTGAATCATTGCTGGTTTTGTGGAGCAAAACATCCAAGAAATTTGTGAAATGGGTGTGATTAGGGCGTGCTCATTTTCCCCTGGGTCCGAGCTGTAGGAGGCGAACGCTAAAGTCAGCAAGTGCAGCGTTGGAGTAAAGGTTACGCCAGGTTCTGCGGAAGCTTCAGCCGGATTCGGGGGAATGAGGGAAGCTGAGTACGAGTACGAGGGTTAGCAGATCCTCACATGCATGGGCACGTGGTGGAAAGAGCCCTGCAGCAGTGTGTGAGACTTCACAACATCACGGTTTCTCAGGGTGGGGTATTGGGATACATACAGAGAGCTGAAGACCGAACTGAAGACCCTCCCACTTTACTGAAAAGACAAAAGACGTTTTTTAGAGAACTACTGCAGCTCTCTCGGGAGCTACGGATAAATGGTCAGGACGTGATTATGAAAAGCAGAGGGAGTCACGATTGGGCAAGACTGACAGCAATAAAGAGGACAAAGGGAAGTGTTTAGAGATATAGGCTAAAGTTTGGCTATGGATGAGTGTGTGTGTGGGTGTGTGTTGGTCTGTCCTCCCTACTGTACTATTTGGCTCACACACAGATAACTGTTAAAAATCCTTTGTTCTGAGCGGATGCATTTATTTGCAGGCATGACAGGAGCATTGTTTTTTCAGTAAATGACCACTGCTCAAAATGAAGACGATGCAGCGTGTCAGCTACTTTTGCAGGCGTTTGGGGGGGCGTGTCCCAATACTTGTGGTCGTGTGAGGGGCCGTGTTCCAATACTATTGGCTCCGTGCGGGGACGTGTCTCAATACTTTTGGCTTCGCGCGGCAGCGTGTCCTAATACTTTTGGCCTCGTGCGGGGGTGTGTCCAAATACTTTTGGCCTCGTACAGGGGTGTGTCCAAATACTTTTTGTCTTGTGTGAGTGTGTCCCCCAATACTTTTGACCTTGTGCAGGGACGTGTTGAAATACTTTTGTCCACGTGCGCTGGCGTGTCCCAATACTTTTGTTTGCGAGCGAGGGCGTGTCCAAATACTTTTGGCCACGTTCGGGGGTGTCTCCTAATACTTTGGCTGCCATTTGGGGGGGCATGTCCCAATACTTTTGGCTGCATGTATGGGCGTGTCCCAATACTTTTGGCCTCGTGCGGGAGTGTCCCCCAATACTTTTGGCCTCGTGCGCTGACATGTCAAAATACTTTTTCCCGCATACGAGGAGTATGTCCCAATACTGTTGGCCACGTTCGGAGGCATGTCCTAAAACTTTTGCATGTTTCTGTATCAGTAGATGTAGTAACAGGTTCCTGGGTTTCACTAAGTGCTCTGTGGTGACATCATTGATTTCAGTTACAGTTTGAATTTTGTGGTTAGGATTTGAATCTAAACATTCATTCCCTCAATGCATTTCTATGGGAGATTTTTACTTTTTAAACGTAAATCTATTAAAAACGATAAATCGAATCAACTCCAAAAGTCATAGCGCCCCCCACAGAGCGCTGATCTATGTACCGATGTTGGAACCGGGTCTGTAGGTTAAACCACTCAAGCCGTATTAATCACAGAAATGTGTGGAAGAATCCAAACACTGTATAAATACGCATTCATGCATAAAGGCGGGCATTTAAAATATATTATAAAATATAAAATAAAATATTTAAAACACTTCCAGTACGTCTTAACATTGACATTTAGCAAACCTTCTTATCCAGAGCAGCTTAGAACTGACGCTTACAGCGGGTTTGCCGTCCTGGGACATGAACCCTGGACCTTCTGGAGCCACAACCACAGTCCAAATATCAGCATAAACACGTCATATTTAAGTCTCTGTTCACATTTGCATGCAAAGTCCAGTACACAGTACTGTGCAAAAGTCTTAGGCCACTGTTAGATTTGTAGTTTTAGCCATTGTATAATGATGATACAGAACACATTTATCAGTCCCTTGATTAAGATACATGGGAAAAAATTAGGAACAATATGGCATATGCAGGTAAAAGTCTAAAAAATGGTGCTACCCTTCCAAACAGACCATTCCTGATCAAGCTTCTTCGGACTGTAGTAGAGTCAACTTGGCATCCCGAAGGAGCTGCTATTGCTCAAGTGTAAGGAGAGGAAACACTAAATGCTTGCCACTGTACAATACAGAAGCTGTTTTTAATACTGCACACACATTTTCTGGTTGTATTCTAAGCAAGAGACTGAGAAAGTTGCTAAAACAACGAATCTAAGTGTCCTAAGACTTTTGCACCATACTGTATGTTCACTATCAGGTGAAATTATCAGTCAAACTTAGGAATCAATGCATGGTAAGAACGTATAAATTGTAAGAAACTCTGAAACCGTCCAAACCTGGTCCAAAAGCGTTAAAAGTCACTCAGGACTGAATCGGGAGGATGAGACACTCACCCGTGTTGGTTCCTGTTTGCTCTGGTGCAGCTGAAGCCGAGAGCAGATCAGCACTGCAGTGAGGAGGCTGGAGGCTGGAGTAAGAGGGGAGCTTTGGCTCTGCCGTGAGAGCAGAAGGTTATCCGGCAGCTTCTCCTGCGTGTCCTGTGGAGGAGTGAAGATCAGGTGGCGGGTGTGTTGTGCAGCGCTAAGCATGCCTCAAAGTTTCTGCTCCCTCTCTCTTTTTTTGGAGCCCGTAACAAATTCGATTACACAAAGGCGAGCGATGGGAAGGGCTCAGGCGTGAACCCTGACCTCAGCCTTTCTGCTTACTGCCATTCTCCTCTGAGAGGCACTTGTGCGTCCCACAAAGGCCCGAGTCAGAAGATGCGGCGGGAATAATGGCGTGCCTTAACCATGCCAGGTCGGACCGAGTGCTGTGGCAACAGGCTCCAGCGTTTCGTCCAGAGTGGGGCGAAATAAATCCAAAAGGCCTTCGATTAGATCAATACACAGACAGACGATGGGCTGAGGGTTCGAGAGCTCTGTGTATGAAGAGAAGATCCATTCTCAGAGCAGACAGACAAGCACCCCTTCCACCCCAGAACCCCTCCGCTGTCTCCTTCCCCCCAGGGCTGGCTGTACGGCAATGGAATGCCAGAAGAGAACACAAGCCGGGCTTGTTGCTTCGGGCCCCGCTGTGTGCTGGCGGGCACCAGAGGTTGGGGCGACGCAGGGCAAAAATAATGTCATCACATGATCGTCGGACAGATGTGCAAAAGAGGCCCCGAGCGCCTCATAATCCGTCTTTCATTCTGGAGCTCCACAGCTGTGCGGCACACCATCGGCTCTTTCTCCTCTGGTCTTTGTCGATACCCAAAAACAAACGGACCCCCTGAATGAGCGCGCTATCTACCCCCCCTACGCGCCCAGACTTTATTTAATAATGCGCTGCCAAGGCTTAATTGGGTTCCGTCCAACCCTCTGTATTAACGCCCCCCACTGTTTGCTCTGTCCCTGTTTGTGCCCTGTAGCCAAACATTGTGTGACCATTTAACAACAAGAAAGGGGTCACACAAAAAGCCAGCGAGTGCATGACAACCCCCCCGATGTCCCCAAATTATTAATAATAGGGTCCTTCAGAACTGGCTGAATACTTTATGGCATAGAAACATTCCTCAAAGAATCTCCTGTTCCACCATGTGATTTGAGCTTTGGGACATGGAACCATCAGAAGATGGTATTCTGTGCTCATAAAGGGGTGCACAGGGTCAGCAACAATGCTCAGCTGGTATTAAGGGGCCCAAAGTGTTCCAAGAAAATCCCCCATACCATTACACCACCAGCCTGAATGGTTGATAGGAGGCAGGATGGATCCGTGCTTACATTTTTATTTGTTTACGCCAATTTCTGACCCGACCCTCTGAAAGTCGCAGCAGAAATCTCATCAGACCAGGAGATGCTCTTCAATCTTCTATTGTCCAGTTTTGGTGAGCCCGTGTGAATTGTGGCCTCAGTTGCCTGTTCTTAGCTGACAGGAGCGGCATCTGGTGTGGATCTTCTGCTGTTGTAGCCCATCTGCTTCAAGGTTGGACATGTTGTTTGTCAGAGATGCTCTTCTGCATACCTCGGTTATAATGAGTGATTATTTGAGTTCCTGTTATCAGCTAAAATCGGCCTGGCATCAACAAGGCGTTTTCACCCAGAGAACTGCTCTCACTAGAAATGTTCTCTTTTTCTAGGACCTGCCTGACAAAGTGAAGGACACCAAAAGATCCTTAAAAGCTACACATCAAGCCGAGATCCAAAAAAATACAGGAACAACTGAGAAAGACAGTCATTGAGATCTATCAGTCTGGAAAGGGTTATAAAGCCATTTCTAAAGCTTTGGGACTCCAGCGAACCACAGTGAGAGCCATTATCCACAAATGATGAAGACCTGGAACAGCGGTGAACCTTCCCAGGAGTGGCCGGCCGACCAAAATTACCCCAAGAGCTCAGCGACGAGTCATCCAAGAGGTCACAAAAGACCCCACAACAACTTCCAAAGAACTGCAGGCCTCACTTGCCTCAGTTAAGGTCAGTGTTTCATGCCTCCACCATAAGAAAGAGACTGGGCAAAAATGGCCTGCATGGCAGAGTTCCAAGACCAAAACCACTGCTGAGCAAAAGAACATTAAAGCTCGTCTCAGTTTTTCCAGAACACATCTTGATGATCCCCAAGACCTTTGGCAAAACATTCTGTGGACTGACAAGACAAAAGTTGAACTCTTTGGAAGGTGTGTGTCCCATTACATCTGGTGTAACAGTAACACAGCATTTCAGAAAAAGAACATTATAGCAGCAGTAACATATGGTGGTGGTAGTGTGATGGTCTGGGGCTGTTTTGTTGCTTCAGGACCTGGAAGGCTTGCTGTGATAAATGGAACTATGAATTCTGCTGTCTACCAAAAAATCCTGAAGGAGAATGTCTGGCCATCTGTTGGTGACCTCAAGCTGAAACGAACTTGGGTTCTGCAGCAGGACAATGGTCCAAAACACAGAAGCAAGTCCACCTCTGAATGGCTGAAGAAAAACAAAATGAAGACTTTGGAGTGGCCTAGTCAAAGTCCTAACCTGAATCCTATTGAGATGCTGTGGCATGACCTCAAAAAGGCCGTTCATGCTGGATAACCCTTCAATGTGGCTGAATTACAACAATTCTGCAAAGATGAGTGGCCAAAATTCCTCATTTTATTACCAGTCAGGATTCCTGCTGCAGCATTTTGTGCCCTCTGTAGGTTGGAAATGGAGCTCTTTGGTAGGTCAGAAAGAAGAGTATTACATTAATCCAGACGTGAAGATATAAAGGCGTGTTTAAGTTTCTCACTGTCAGCCAGAGAAAGCATGTTACACACACTGGATATATTTCTGAGGTGGAAGAATGCAGTGCCTCAGCCTTCACTTCACCATTACCAATAACAATTACTTCAGTTGTATCCTTATTTAGCTGCAGAACATTATGACACATCCAGGAGCATATGCAATTGTGTGTCATTCGCATACTGATGAAAGGAAATATTATATTTGTTAATTATTCTGGCCAGTGGTAGCATGTAAAGATTAAACAGCATCGGTCCTAGAATGGAGCCTTGTGGCACTCCACATGACAGAGGGTGATGCTTGGATGAGGAGTTTCCAAGTGTAGTATTCACGGTACTTAAATAGGACTGACACCAACCCAACCTCCGATTAAGCAAAATCTCATGGTCGACAGTGTGGAAGGCTGCACTAAGGTCTAATAGAACTTATACAGATGTATTACCAGCATCTTGATTAAATTTAAGATCATTTAAGACTTTAATTAGTGCTGTTCCTGTGCTGTGATGGGCCCGAAAGCCAGATCGAAAAGCTTCATATATGTGGTTTGAATGGAGATTTTTTTCCACGATCTTACCCAGAAAGGAATATTAGAAATTGGTCTGTAATTTCCAATAATGGATGAGTTAAGGCTGCTCTTCTGAAGAGGAGGCCTAATAACAGCAGATTTAAAACTCTGGGGGTCGATTCCTTGTTGTAGTGACTGATTAACAATGTTCCAAACATCATCAGAGAATAAATCAGATAGTTCTTTGAAATATTTCATTGGTAGAGGGTCGAGAGGGCAGCTGGTGTTATTCAGACGTGAAATCACTTTAGTGAGTGTTTCATGACTAACAAATTACTTACTGCCTTGCTGGGAGCCAAGTGTACCAGGGACGGGAGGCCGCTCCTGACAATGCCTTCTCTAATGGAACGTATTTTTGTTCCAAAGAATTCAGCAAATTCCTCACATTTTTCAGTTGAGGTGCCTAATGTGGATTGATAGGAACAGTTAACCTGTCTGTCTATTGTGAGAAAAAGGAATTTAGGATTATCTTAGTTATTGTTGATAAGATGACTTGATTCAGCAGCTCAAACCTCACCAGAGATGAGTCATGAACCAGAACTTGAGCCCGTCCTGTTCATATGGGTTCTGTCCGAGCCTCCCAGGGCTTCACACAGACACAGTCGGCCGTGTTTGAGGAAGGAAACGCCCGTTGGGGGATCATCCCCTGGTGCTGCAGTGACCTGTTATTCTCAGGGTGGGAAGAGGTCGCTGACCACAAACAACAGGGATAAAACGTAAGGAGAAAATTCGGGTTCATTCAGGATAATCTCTCGAGTGAACCCACTTTTACGCTTCCATCGTCTCATTGTAAGAATCCCATGAATAATACGCTTTTGTCAGATGATGTGTGTGGCATGTGTTTATTAGAAATAATACATTTCATTCATCAAACACAAAAAACAAAAGAAACGAATGCGAAAATTAAGTGGTCATGATGGTTAAAGCTCTGAAGTGGTTTGTATTGCAAGTTCACCATTTGGAATAAATAAATAATTAAACAGAAGTTCTGAATAGCTATGGAGACTGGATATATTACTGTAAAACAAGTGACTGACGAAGCCAAACCTGAACTCTGATGTGATTAGAGGAGATAATGAGTTGATTTTAATCAGCAAAGACGTCATTTAATTACAAAACTTTCCTTATTTTTACCAAGTACGATTCAAATAAAGCTACTTCTCAAAGTGTCTACGTTAAACTAGGTGCATTTCTTTCTGAATTTAGGTTAGTTATAGCGCGGATTCCTGGGTCGCGGTGCTTTGCGCTCGTTCAGGTACATGTTGACGTAGGAGGTCAGCAGGTCGTCCATTTTGTAGCCCTTATGAGAGACGGGGATCTGTTAGAGATTTATAACAAATGCAATGCAATGAAATTGAGGACTGGGACGACTCCTTGGGGTTACTCACCAGCGAGGTCTCGCACAGAAGCTTGTTTCCTTTGACCAGGTTGCCCACGGTCATGTGGAAGTACGTGCTTCCACTGCACCAGCTGGCGATCTTATTATAGGGATGTGTGGCCAGAATGTCCTGAGGAACAGATCAAAGCTCGGCAAAGTTACTTGCAAAACCGAATCTGAGATATAATGAAAAATATTCGTCCTAGGCCTAACGCAATAACACACACTCATAACACCTTTACCTTAGTTTTGGGGTGTATGATGGTGATCCCCAGTTTGCTGATGGAGATCCTCACGATGTCGGGGAAGCTCGGTTCAGACGTTTGCTGCAGCACAAACATGGTTCACATTCACTATGTAACGCGGACTATTAAAACTAGATCACGGATCTTAACTTTAAACGTGTCGGTACCTTCACTTCGAAGAAGGCGCAGCCGAACGTGGGCCACTTGTAGACGATCTTCAGGAAGGCCACCATGGCCTCCTCTGATGTCATACCCGGCTGTTTGTTATAGGTGGCAACAATGTTCTGTAACAGAGATTGCAGGACGCATTCGGTAAAGGGTTTCTTCCTTTGCCGCTTTTCCTTGCCGCTGTCGCCCTAGGCTTGTGCAACTTAATAATATTAAGATGACAAATTTGTAAAGCTGCCTTGAAACAATGCACTGGAAACACACATCACATGTCATTAAATGCGAGACCTGATATTTTCTTAGCTTGGTGATTGAGAATTATTTGAGCTAACCGAAGCTTGGAGAAAGTGAAAACAAAGATGGGGATTGACTGTTGATGTGTCGTTTAGTTTAAAAGAAAGTAAAAAGTATTTCGGTCACTACAGCAAAAAGCTGAATTATTTTGCATCTAAGAGATCATGGAAACGATCTCAGCCTTGGTTTGTTGGTTTTACCCCATTTCATATCTCGGCAGTTGGCCTTCCCTGTCTTTCTGATTCAGCTCTTTGAGTTTTGAGTTTAGACAGGAGCTTTATCTTATTATCATGACTTCAGCATAAAAGTCCAATTCGTTTTCAGGCAGCAACAGCCAATCAACACCCTGCTACTGAAAGGAGCATTTTAATAATATTTTACATGCATTTGTATGCGACTTTTCCTTACGTCCGATATTTCTTACCTTTCTCCAGTCCTCTGCAGACATGGCTTTGACCTGGTCATTAGGTACCAGCTCTTTCAGCATCTTTGGGATCATGGTGAACTGAGATTTATCGTTTTCGGACTTCACTCTGAACAGCAGAGCCCCGAGCTGCACCATGTCGTCTTTAGTGCACCGGTGGTACCCACGCAGATATTTAGGTAACTCCTGAGTGCACAGAGACCTTGTATGAGTCGATGAATGGTGATGAAGCTCAGTTTAACGACGTGAGGTTTGGAAAACCCTGTTTCACCTGAGGAAAGTGGAAGATCCGGTCTGCCTCCTGATCCCTGCCTGGAACTACGTTGAACCAGAGCTTCCTCATGAAATACACCAGGTACGAGACATTCACCTGGCCTCCTGGATTTTACACACAGTTACTTAAGCACATACAGTCCTACGCAAAAGTTAGTCTGTCCATGGTCTGTTTTATCAAGCTGGACCTTTCGGAAACATTTGATAAACATGGCGATGGACATTTTAAAGAGGCTGAACTCTGCTTCATTTATTCCAACATTTCCAACAATTTTTTTATTATTATTTTTTATGCCTTTAATAAGAAGGAATGCATGAACTCACCCAGATTTGCCACCTTAGACTTCCTGGAATAGTCCATGATCTGCCTGAGACTGTCGAAGAAGTAATCTGACTCGTTCAGACTCAGAACCTGAAAGTAACACAGAGAGATGGTATTCTTAGCGCTGTTTTAATTAGGCTAATTCTTTGGGTGAATAAATGAACAGTTATGGCACTAAAGTGCTGTTAAAGACTTTTTTCTGTTGAATTTTTGGCTATACGCAGATTAAAGCGAGACTACTTTTTCGATTACACATAAATAAATGGAACGTCTGACGACCTGTGTGTTTGTGATGCAGCTGTTACTGGAAAATGTAAGAAAGTTAAAAATGATAGAATTACAAATGCGGCTGTCAGTAAAACTCCCAGGGTTTTCCCTGATTATCCGGTCACCATTTTCACTGTGGCTTTGTAGAATGCTTAGACAAATATCAGGTTCCTTATTGTTCTTATTTATTATGTTTCGCTCATGCAAGACCTGTGCAAGCTGTGCCCACCCAATTTTGTCAATTCCCAAAACCAATTTTCTGCCTATCCCCTCTCAGGTTCTACAGGCTCCGTCTGGACCCTGTGCCCAGAGTTAGACCCCCACATACTGTAATGAGTATAGTATTTACATTAATTATTAAGTCTGATCAAGATCTGGGTAATATTCTAAAGAAGCAACAACAGGACAGACACGCTATTAATGTGGTTTGATTTAGAAATGAATACTGAACATAAAACATAACAAATGAGTTCCAGCGCTGGTGATCCTCCTCACCTTGTCCTGTGCTTTCACAAACATGCTGAAGCCGTCCTCAGAGATCAGCCCAAGCTTCTCAGCGATGGTTTTGCTCAGGTCTCGGATCTTAGTGTTCGTTGCAACTTCAAACACCTGTTTATGACAGAGGGAGGGCAGATCCGTACGTCATGCCCGAGCTCAACCACTGCATGTTTTTAACATCTACAACAGGATCTGTAATTAATGTGGACCCTAAGATGTTCTCAGTGTTCTAGCTCTCCTTTCCTGCTGTTTATAAGAGCTGTATGAGACCGTCTTACCTCTCCTGTGTCATTAGGGAAAAAGATTTTGTGGAAGATCTGAGTGCTGCTCTTCTGAATGGCTTCCACCTCCACCTGATGAGGAGGAAGCTTCCTGGGCTCCATTCTGTTAGAGAAAGGACAAAAACACGATTCTGTTCTGACATCACAATCGTACATTAGCAGTATGCAAAGCCAAAGAGCTCAAAACGAGTCAGGAATGTAATATTTTTTAAATAGAGACACAAGGAATACGCGGACGCACTTCGAGGACGGAAACAAGAGAAGTAAGAAGACACCATGGCTTCTTAGCTACGACGAAGCCAAGAGTTCAGTTTGTCTCATTTCTCAGTTCTTCACTCCCTTACAAAATACATCATGACAGGAAATCCGTTGCACTGTCGCATAAAAGACAGTTTCTCATTCCATACATGCGCTCGTGTGTGTAACAAGAATAACACAGTGGCAAGCGCCGTCACCCCATAAAGCTGCCGATGTGAGGAAGTTTTCTTAACCTCCCGATAGAACCGCACTTGTTTTAGGCTGTAGGAGTTGACGAGGTGAGAACTGAAATTAATAAAACTTTAAATAGTTTAGTTATCGGACATAAGGCTGACACACTTTTAATATCTGTTGGTTATTTCTTCCATCATCACCTCTATTTCTTGTTCATGAAATGTTTTGAATGTTTGGTTTGATGTTTTTCCTCGAAAAGTGAATATTATTTGTGTCCCTACTAGATATACACGTTATACCTTTATTATTGCTAAGAACGCCCCAAATACAACGTTAGGATGGAAACATTAAGGCTACCACAGCTTCAGATTTGACTCTTGCCTGGTCTTAAAACAGGAATAGCAGCAAACCAGTTCTAATATAAAATAAGTGCTACATTCTTGCCCATGATTAAGAAATCTCATGTTCTGAGACATGTAGTCCGGGGTTTTACTGCTACCAGAGTGAAGCAGCAGCGTTGTGTCCTCACTGCTGTGGAATTTAAAGGTCACCGAGGTCTTAACGTACATCAGCATGTCTAATTCACTTCCGCTGCTAACATGTTTTACTCTGGATACGTCAGTCTGATCTGTGTCATAGTCAGAGCTGTCCATTTTATACAGCGTTACTGGCATTTGGGGTTCCAGTCAGTAACGCTCTAATCATGTCCTTATTAATTACACATGATTAATTATACAACTACACATGCATTGATTATAAAATAATACATTAATACTTACACAAATATATGCATTCCAAGCTGGAATATTTAAATTCAGAGCTGTAGAATATACACACACAGTACTGTGCAAAAGTCTTAGGCCACCATTATTTGTTGTTTTAGCAATGGCATAATGACTTGGATAACACTTTTTCGCACTGATCTTCATTCCAGTCGTAGTGAGCTTTATCTTTACAGTTTCACCCCATTTTCCTTCTGAAAAACTGTTTCCTTGGCTGTTACCCTTATAAAAATCTGATCATTTCTTCTGACTGTTGAAGGGTTAACACTAAATATTTACCACTGTAGGACAAAGAAGCTGTTTTCTGATTTCTTTTTCTTAACACTTCATGCCATTTTCATGTATTTTACCATACCACTGCTAAAATCTAATGGTGGCCTAAAACTTTTGCACATGCTAAACAGCCAAATGCAGAAGTCTCATATTTAACTGAACACGCTGCAGTAGTTGTGCGAGTTCTTTCATTTGGAAAATCCCCAAAACAAGCCAAAACTTAACTTAAACTTGCATATAAATGAGTTTCTTATACAGTACGTCTCATTCTCCTCATAGTTCATGTTTAAAAACAGTCAGTACAAATCTTCCATTCATAAAATGATTAATATACCAACTTTATAAATATCAAAACAAGAAAGAAAGAAAGCAAACCATCTTCCACACTGAGTTAGGACTGATCCTAGGGATTAAAAGTACGCCTTCCTCAGCTGAACAAGGCACTCAGGACGGGCTACACTGCTTCAGGAGGTCAGTAAGATATGCTGCAGCTAACAGAGTGCACAGTGAAGTTGCAGTACCTCAGCGCCCCCTGCAGCCGACGCAGGCAGTCCGCAGCTAGCGGCTGTTGTCGACGGGTGTCCAGAAACCGCTGTGCATGTTTCAGCAGGGAGTTACTGGGAGGGAAGAGACCACAGCAGAGCCAGAGCAGCTGCCAGCCCTGCTCCACACTGAACCTGAGAGCCACAACAAACACGGTACGGATTACAATCAGATTTGGACAAGAGTAAGACGTGTCATGTTTTATTTCCTCCATAAGACCCAAGTTTGTCCCCACCATCACTCTTTGCTTTTCTTACCGGTTGTTATTGCTGGTCATCTGCTTCATGATCTGGCAGTAGATCTCATCTCGGAGAGCTTCGTTTTTAGTGGCACGTCCAAAGATCTGATCTGTGAGCTCCACTGGACTCTGGACCTGTCGGGTCGGGTAGTCGCCCATGTATTTGAGGATGGGTACAGACAAGCTCCGTTAAGGAATTCGGAACTGCTGCTGAAATGCATAGTAGCCAAATCTTTGTTACACACTCTTAGAAAAAGGGTCACACTCTGGGGGTTAATGTTTGGATGGGTAATGTTTGGTTAGTGATATGTTTAAGGTCCCAGAATGGATCAGATCTCACACAAATCTGCTGTTCATAGTTAAAGGATATCAGTGAATGCCTGGCAGGCTTGGTGGCTGAGCTCTGGACTACCCAGCAGTCTCTTCAGCAGAGGCTGCCTGATAGGCTCTCTGGAGTTTGCCCACAGTCTTTCGGGCGCTGCGTTTTTGGACATCACCTGCATGTTTATGTCCTTAGGAGGAGGTCTAAGGGGAAAGGAACACGGCGTTAAAAATACAAGCGCTGAGACGTGTTCTTTTGCGCACTAACGACATTTCTTGGGCTTTTCTAAATCTTGCAGCCATTACTGCGTCCTTAGGTTTAAGAACAAATGAAGGCAGTGGTGAGTAGATACCTGAAGTACTCGACGGAGAAGTCTTTAAGCGTCGCAGGAGCGATTCTTTCCGTGGCCGTTCCTTTCATTGTGGTGTTAATCATGTTCTTCCTCTGATCCGGCGACAGGCTGATCAGATTCTGGAGAAACAAAGCGAGTGCGATAACTTATACCGGGAGCAGCCTGAATGCTACATCATCCTGCGGAGCTCCATTCTGACACTTTTCCCCTTCCATAGCCAGCTGCTCAATTAACGCTATCTGCTCTTTCCCTATTTATACCCTTTTGTTGAGCATGGTGTCATTTATTCTCTGTCTTTATCGTGTAGCTTTCTGTGTATTGTTAGTTTTAGCTGTTAACCATTTAATGACCGCATTACGTTCTGTGGAACAGCTTGTTGACCAACATGGACTTTGTCTGGACAAAACCATGATCAAATAGTCTTTTTAGGTGACTGTAATGTCAGTATAAAGAGTATTTTCACAAGAAAACAAACAAAAACACTGCAACTGATCCTTTTGTTTAACAGAAGCCAAAATGCATATATAATCGATACAGAGTTTTAGGAACAACACAGAAGATCAACCAGATCTTTCAGAGACTCAACGAGTGAATGTGAACCAGTTTATATACTTATAGGTTAGAGACAATACACAAGCAAAGCAGTACTACTTACAATAGGACAGGTACCTACACTTACAAACACCATTTACAGCCTGGTACAAATAAGTAGAGGAAAGTGACTTGCACAGAAAAGTCTCTAAACACATCAACCGAGTTAGAACAGTCTCTAATACAAACGCATTTTACTTAGTAATTATTACAGATTAGTGTTAATTGCTTATTTATATACTGGCAGTGTGTTACTGTCGTTTCGTTGCACCTTACTGCTAGAGCTCATTAGCTCATGTTTGTTCTAGATCTTGTTCTAACTCGATTGTGTTTGTTTTTCCATGTGAAAATACCTTTTATATTTACATACATCACTGCTGCCTCTTAGTTCTTACCAAGACCTCATTGGTGGGTTTGGTGAGGGTGGGTAGAATGACGATGGCATCTGTTGGCACTGCCCCTACTTTCCCGGTCCGCTCGTTCTTTCCTTGCAGCCAGCCGCGGCCGTCGGCAATGTTTCCGTCTTTGATGAGGAGGATGAGATCTCCTTTTTTAAAGCTAAGAAAGGTAGGCTCATCTGAAACAGAAGATCAGGATCCATCACAATGAACGAACTGTCAAAAACATTTATCTTTGTTATTTATGAAGCACTGTATCGTTACACATTGGAAAAATCCTCTCAGGTACACACACAGAGTTTGAATAATGAAATGGTCTGTAGTGTCGCCATCTAAAGCACAAATTCACTCATACAATCGTGGCTAAAGGGCCTAGCTCAGGGACCCAACTGTGGCAGCTTGGCAGAGGTGGGATTTGAACCCTGGACCTTCTGGTCCATAGTGCAGTACCTTAACGGCTAAATACCACAGTCTAAATGATTGCACAAGGCACAGATAATTAATAATCACTGAATAGCAGGGCATATACTCAACGTTCGGGCCTATTAAAAAAAAACTTATTTTTATCACATGAAAGATTTGCACCTGCTTCCAGAATGGAGCTTATTGGAGTTAGACACCAAAAACAAACAGTCCGCGGTGGATTTCTGGAGATGCCTGACCTGTCCTGTTGACCTCGTGATGAGCCACGGCGTACTGAGAGAGCTTGGTGAGCTCAGCCAGGAACAGAGCTACCAGATCGACGATGTCTTCAGCGGTGATGGTGTTCAGAGTAAAGTCTCCCTTCAGAGTCCGTAAGCACACGTACGACTTCCCCTCTCTAAAGCAAAAGAGGAGGACGTGTTAGGCTCAGGTGTTCCTCTTAGAGGAGCTCATGTCTATTATATAGCAGCCCAAAAACGTTTGTGAACCCTGTGGAACGACCTGGGACCAGATTCCCGAAAGTTTTCTTAAGAAAAAACTTGAAGGTTCTTAAGACAAACTAAGAAAGTTCATAAGAATGTTCTTAAATGCAATTCTTAAAAAAAATTAAGAAGTTCTCAAATGTTTTCTTAAGAAAATCATAATTATCTTCTTAAGATTTTCTTAAGAAACTCTACATTGTTTTCTGTAGACTACGTTGCATTTTAGAGCTTACGATATAGCATACTGCACAAGACCCATTTTGAATTTGTATCGACTGTTATTTCCGTTATTAGTTTAATCCTCAAAATGGGCGACAAAATGGAGGAAATTCAAAATGTAAGCCTTATTTCCAGTAACTAAATTGTTTACAGCATTACATTTCGATGCTAACCTTCATCTCTTACAGCCTAAGACGAGTGTGAGGTTATCTTAAGGTGAAGAAAACGTTTAAGAACAAAATGTGCTCACGAATACCATTCGTTCTAAGAACTGTTCTTAAGAAGAGAGTTAAGAAAAAAAATAAGATAATTCTTAAGAAGTTATTTGAAGAATAACAATCTTTTGTAACTTATTTACTAAGAATGAAGTTAATAAAAAACACATTTAAGATGATTTTCTTTCTTAAGAAACTCCAGCCCCTGAACTTCTACATTCGCTTTTCCCAAAGTTAGCTGTTCCCTAACTTAGAATAATAATAATAATACATTTCATATTAAACACCTTTCCAACACCCACACCAAAAGAGACACTTTACAAAACAAGCATTACTAATAAAACATCTACAATAAACTAGTACAAAAACAAACATTTATTTGACCTGTAACCTATTATTTAACCTATAAATGCACCATCTCTGTTTAGACAAACAGCTATGGGTATGTAAGCGGCAGAAAAAGGTTAAAAAAGCAGTTTAAAGACTGTCAACGAAAGACAGGCTGTTACTGCTCTACATCCTGCAAAGAGCACACCACGAGCACACTGTACAATGCAAAAAAAAACAGGTCAGACATGAGAACAAAAGGCCTGAAAAAGAAATCTGTAAAAGTCTCTCTTCATGGGCAACGGACTGATTTAAAAGGACAGACCGAGGCTGCCCATAAAGAACCCTTCATGCAACAAATCACCGAATGCTCTAAAACACACATCATCACCTTTTAGGAGGGGGCATCCCTGGTCTGCTTCACCCAGTACCCATGACCCAAGGAGCCCCGAGACTCTGAAACCTGCTGAGGCGAAACCCAGGAATGGACAAAACTACGTCAGGACCTTGCCAGAACAGGATGACCTGATGCTTATGCAAAGAAACTCCTCACCTCACCAGAGGTGGGATACGGACCATGGCGGGATACTTCCAGGGTTATGTCCCTTCACATCTGCTTCACTATCTTGCCATTACATCCAAACATTTTTGTAGTTTGGCTGATGAATGTTAAATATTTGTGTGTGCTGAATCCTGGTCATTCTGTAGAGTTCACAAACTTATTCTCAAGCACGTCTTTACTCAACCGTACCTGACGGTGTTCACTGACGTCACCATTGGGTAGGAAAGCTCTAGAAACTTCTTCTCACGTTCATCCAGGAAGGTGATTCCGGTCCAGTTGATAGCCATGATGAACTTGTTCTTGGGCAGAGCCGGACCTGGTTGTGATACACATACTTAATATAACATAACTTCTTGAGTAGTATTCTTTATACAATCAGTAGTCAGCAAAATAAAATATTCTGAAGGTATAGCGGTATCCTTGGTAAACATGATAACAGGGAATGAAGGTTAGGATCATCTGAAAAGAAACCAAATATAACAGGGGTGACCAAAGTCCAGATATTTTTGGAAAGAGAGACCGACCCTTAGGTATTTTGATAAGGGCCCCCAAAACAATAACTATACAACAGGGGTGTCCAAACGTTTTTCAAGGGGGCCAGTCTGGACACCCCTGCTGTATAATTATTGTTTTTGGGGCCCTAATATGTGATATCTATTGTTTCATGGTATTGTAACGCATAAGCATAATCTCAAAAGTGGCCTGAAACCAGAAAAAAAAGATTAATAGAATCAATCATTGTGACTAAAGGAAATATATTATGTAAAACTCCCTTTTCGATGCTTGTGTGCCAACATCTAATATCTGACCCAGATTTTTTTTTTCTTTTGAGCTGCGTAAAACATCATCAGATTTTCACACCAGTCCTAAAAGTAGATAAAGAGAACCCAGCTAAACAAAGGAGACAAAAGTATTATACTTGGTCATTTATTTTTTAAGGAAAATGCTCTTCACAACACGTTTGTGGAAGTGTACCATGGCATGAACCAAAGGAGATTTCTGATGACCTCTCTAAAGAAGACCTCAGAAAAAAAACCATCTCTAAAGTGTTTGGATTCCACCAATCCACAGTCAGACAGATTGTGTACAAATGGAGGGAAATTCAAGACCATTGTTACCCTCCCCAGGATGTGTCGACCAACAAAGATCACTCCAAGAGCAAGGTGTGTAATAGTTGGCGAAATCACAAAGGACCCCAGGGTAACTTCTAAGCAACTGAAGGCCTCTCTCACATTGGCTAATGTTAATGTTCATGAGTCCACCATCAGAAGAACACTGAACAACAATGGTGTGCATGGCAGGGTTGCAAGGAGAAAGCCTGCTCCCCAAAAAGAACATTGCTGCTCGTCTGCAGTTTGCTAAAGATCACGTGGACAAGCCAGAAGGCCATTGGAAGAATGTTTTGTGGACGGATGAGACCAAAATAGAACTTTTTGGTTTAAAAGAAAAGTGTTCTGTTTGGAGAAAGGAAAACTGTGAAACATGGAGGTGGTAGTATCATGGTTTGGGCCTGTTTTGCTGCATCTGGGCAGGACGGCTTGCCATCATTGATGGAACAATGAATTCTGAATGATATCAGCAAACATTTAGCTGCAGTTATTGCTGCACAGGGGGTCACACCAGATACTGAAAGCAAAGGTTCACATACTTTTGCCACTCACTAATATGTAATATTGGGTCATTTTCCTCAAGTAATAAATGACCAAGTATAATATTTTTGTCTCATTTGTTTAACTGGGTTCTCTTTATCCAGTTTTAGGACTTCTGATGATGTTTTAGGTCATATTTACGCAGAAATATAGAAAATTCTAAAGGGTTCACAAACTTTGAAGCACCACTGTAAGTCCGAAAACATGAGATGTGTAGCAAGAGATTCAACAGGTTGTTCAGATTTGACTCTCTTTCTTACATCCAGTGGCAAATCACTGGCAAACTTCTAGGATTTCAGACTTACAGAGCTGTGACGCACTGAGGGGGCGGGGTGAGCTGTGGCTCATTATCATTTAAAGCAACAGGCACTCAAAACCAATCGTTCTGAAAAGTGCTGTGGGTAATGCTTGGGTCATTTTAACCAAATCACGGACATATCATTAAGGGAGTGTAATGTCACTTTTAAGTAGTAAATATAATCCAAGTCATTAATCCAAAATACTGTAATCATACTCATGACAGGTCTGGTATTAATACAGTTAATACTCCTACTTAATACCTGAAATCCTGGCAACCTCATAAAACCGAGAGAAGAGCATGGGCCACTTCAGCCGAGCGTAATCCACCACTTCAGCTTTCACCTGATCCGCTTTCGTTTTGGAACCAATATACGGACCCTGAAAGACCAGGAGGGACGTTATCCACCTAGCCTACATAAACTTACATAGCAGAAAAGTCCAATTAAAGTTCATATTCTTAAATAGACTGAAGTAAATCTCAAGTTTATTTCCCAAAGAAGTATGCTTGTATCAATGTATTATCAGTACAGTGTACTTTTTAAGTATACATTATGTCTAAAAGTATTCAACTTTGAGTACGTTTTATTCTGGACAGCAACTATACCGTGAAATACATTACAAGTGTCCTTATAGGTACTAGATATAAACTTCTCTCCCACTTTTTAAGTTTATGAAAGTACATTTTTATGTACCCTCCCCCAAAATCATCCACTTTAATAGTTTCTTTGAGTGAACATAACATAACGCTTAACATTTCTATCCCTGTATTCCAAGATAATTCTCCCATTCACAGGGGTGCAAATGTAACTGATTGGCATGATGAACATTCAGGAGCAGTCACACATCTGGACTGGAACACAATCCCCAGATGTGAATCCTCTTGAATCCTCACCAGGGAAGGCGAATTCACAAAATCTGGCCGAACTGAGCAATTAATTGGGTTGAACATTGATGTTTCCTACACTCAAAACATGTCCAGTCCACGCCAAATGGAAAAGGCCAAAGCAAAATGGGTATAAGTTTTGTGCACGAAAACCAGGCCACATTTTAACGTAGTGTCACCAAGTGGTTATGTTTTTGTGTAATCACTCTAAACTCCCTGTTTTTGCTTTCTTTAATTTCTTCTCTTAATGTGACGAGATTTCGCCGTGTCCTTTTCACATCGTCAACTTAAAAAACAAAAACATGAGCTGAGATGAGTGCAGGAAGCTCTAGTTTGTGTTTTTATGATCATGAACAGATCAGAATGCACTTAGATAAATAATCAGACGCTTCCATCCAGTCCCTGTGAGCTTTATCGCCATCATTCTCCAGCCTTTCAGTTCTATTCCACCAGATCTGTTCTTTAATATCCATGGTTTTAGAGGCAGCCTGTTGCTCATCCTATAAGCTCCTGGTGAGCTGTTCTGCCCGGCAACTGAGCTCTGATTGGTCAGCCTGATTTTAATGCAGAAATTAGAACAGCCTCTGATTAAACATCGTACGAAGGATCTCTGTCCCTCAGTTTTGGACTCAAGAGTTCAAAACTTGACGTGCGGTTTTTCGTCCGCTGTGAAAAGACCTTTATTTGTGCGATTTCATTCGTTTCAGTCAAAGGTGACTTAATTTATTTAATCTGGTAAGTACATAAAAAGTAAACTGGAAGCACACTCACTCATTGTTAGTTACACTCATAGCACAGTTGAATAAACCTCTTGTTTTGTAAGGGTATGACAGACACACGGTGCCTCACCTCGACGTGAGCTGCGTGGACCATCTGAATCCATTTCGCTTCCGATTTACTATCCAGCAGCTTGGAGTTCACGCAGTCTTTGACCACATGCTTGGTGTTTTCCATACCGGTGTCAGAGCCGTACTGCACGTAGAAATGCTTAGCGGCCAGCTGCACCACCTGATCCTCCTGCAGACACGGCCAGGGGGTCAAATACCTCCATAGTTATTGTTTCTAAAAAGCATCTTTACGGTAAAAAGCATCAGATGAACGATACTTTTATGCGTGCTCTCTCTCATGTACTTCAATTCCCAGAATACTTTGCATCCACACGCCGATGCTAATCCCCACACTTACATTTACATTTACAGCATTTAGCAGACGCCCTTATCCAGAGCGACTTACAATTGGTACAGTCTTACAATCCAAGCTATTGTGGGTTAAGGGTCTTGCTCAAGGACCCAACAGTGGCAGCTTGGCAGAGGTGGGATTTGAACCCTGGACCTTCTGGTCCATAGTCCAGTATCTTAAACACACACACTGTATGAAGTTGCTTAATTACCGCTGAGGTTCTGAGCATCCTACATATTGTTTCCCGTGGTGGATTTTATACCAAGTTACTGCTATGTTACACACACACACACACACACACACACACACACACACACACACACGTCTATCTACCGACTGGCAGATATACAGGCAGAGCCAGAAAGATATACAAACCAAAAAGACAGACACAGACAGAGAGGTACAGAAATATACAAAGGGGCAGACAGACAGATATACAAAAAGACAGACAGAGAGAAGACAGGAGGACATGGAGACAGACAGGAAGAGAAAGATACTGACAGAGACTGACAGGTTGGCACACAGACAGGTAGACAGAGAAAGAAAAAGACCGACAGGCAGACACACAGACAGAGACAGGAAGAGACAGACAGACAAATTCTGACAGAGGAAGAGATATAGTCGAGCAGACACAAAGACAGAGACAGACAGGTAGGCACACAGAACAAGACAGATAGACAGACCGAGACGGGCAGAGACAGACAAAAACAGACAGGTAAACACACAGCTAGAGACAGACAGATAGGCAGAAACAGACATGCAGGCAGACATGCAGCTCACCTTCTCACACTGGTACTCTCCGTACTTCAGGCCCCTGATGACCTGTCTGTAGATCAGGTCGGTGCCGACGCTGTCCCAGCTGCTGTCGTGCCACGGGGTGAAGATCTCCTTACGGAAGTACAGGCGCCAGGGGGCGTGCTGCTCCTGCCCGCCCTTCCTCCTGACCTCCTGCTCACACTGCGAGATGGCGTCCATCACGTGTTCACGCCCACTGCCCAGAGACCAGACCTGAGGACGGCCCGAGACCCGAACGGTTTAAAAGTCTTCGTTTGGAATGTTAATACACTTTTTCTTGTCATAATTAATGCACATCATTTATAATGATTCATATAATTAGTTTTATATTACTGTTGCCAAATATAATATAATAAAATATAATATAAAATAATGCAATATAAAAATTACTGTATATAATTATATAAAAAAAAAAAGGTAATTAGTTGTTTTTGGTGGTTGAAATGAGAGGCCAAGAGATAGCGAATATTTAAAACCGTTACCAATTTCAATATTTGTGGATTAAAAACATATAATAACTATATATTGACTGATATTTTTTGTTTTTAGTTTTTTAAGCATAACATTTGTTACATCATTATTTAAAAGTGCTCACCAAAATATCGTAACATAACGCAGTTTAACAATAATGACATTAAGGTTTTCATAATTCAGTCTTAAATGTATAAAAATACAAAAAACTGATATGAAAGGAAAGCGTATGGGTCTGCCATATACAATATTTATATAAATATTATATCAATATATACATTTTGACAAATAGATTACCCTTGAGAAGAAGAAAGGTGAACTGATCACACCATGCCGTTTATGAAATATCGCTTACAAATGCGTGTTGCCAACAGTGAATTTGCAGTGCGCCCTCTGGTGGACAAACTACGCAACGGCGACAAGGAAATATCCATGTCCGTCTCTGCATTTCTTCGTAATCATCGTTTAACACATTAGCCAATAATATCAGGACGGTGATTAATCGGTCAGGTTCTGGCTGAATTAAATAGATGCTAAATGGTGTAATGATAATATCTGACCTTATCGTACAGAGCCATGTAGAGAGAGAAGCCGAACGTATCACACAGTTTGCATTTCTGTGAGAGGAAGTGACACAGCTCTTTAGATGTCGAAGCAGAATCCACAGGTACACTTAGAGTCTGTCCGTCCATCAGCGTCACCGAGATCACCATCGGCTTCTTACTCTTAGTGGCCTGTCAGGAAAAGAGTGGATTGTCCTTAGCACTATTTAATTTAACATCAACCTACGGAGGACCTTCCTGAATACTGAACCCTGTCTGAACTCAGGCTCCGTCTGCAGGCTAACACTTACTGTACGGTTCTTCCCTGTAACACATTTCTCTTTATGCAGAAAATAAACTAAGTATTTATTTTAATTCAATTTAATTTAACCGTAGACCTTTTTTCAAAGTTAAAAACACCCAGAAGTGTCTAAGGTTAAGTTAACTAACAATGATAAAGGTTGCACTAAAGCTAAAATACACTAGTGCTTGATAGTTTGTGAACCCTTTAGAATTTTCACACAAGTCCTAAAAGTAGATAAAGAGAACCCAGTTAAACAAATGAGACAAAAATATTATACTTGGTCATTTATTTATTGAGGAAAATGATCCAATGTTACATATTAGTGAGTGGCAAAAGTATGTGACCCTTTGCTTTCAGTATCTGGGTGTGACCCCCCTGTGCAGCAATAACTGCAGCTAAACGTTTCCTGTAGCTGTTGATCAGTCCTGCACACCGGCTTGGAGGAATTTTAGCCCATTCCTCCGTACAGAACAGCTTCAGCTCTGGGATGTTGGTGGGTTTCCTCACATTAGCTGCTCGCTTCAGGTCCTTCCCACAACATTTCCATTGGATTAAGGTCAGGACTTTGACTTGGCCATTCCAAAACATTACCTTTATTCTTCTGTAACCATTCTTTGGGTCGGTGTCTTGCTGCATGACCCACCTTCTCTTGAGACTCAGTTCATGGACAGATGTCCTGACATTTTCCTTTAGAATTCTCTGATATCATTCAGAATTCATTGTTCCATCAATGATGGCAAGCCGTCCTGCCCAGATGCAGCAAAACAGGCCCAAACCATGATCCTACCACCACCATGTTTCACAGATGGGATAAGGTTCTTATGCTGGAATGCAGTGTTTTCCTTTCTCCAAACATAACGCTTTTCTTTTAGACCAAAAAGTTCTATTTTGGTCTCATCCATCTAATTTTCCTCAATAAATAAATGGCCAAGTATAATATATTTTGTCTCATTTGTGTAACTGGGTTCTCTTTATCTACTTTTAAGACTTGTGTGAAAATCTGATGATGTTTTAGGTCATATTTATTTAGAAATATAGAAAATTCTAAAGGGTTCACAAACTTTCAAGCACCACCGTACATGTTTGTAATGCTAAATTGATTGTTGATTTATTCTTATTATTCTTTGTCGTTTCTAAAATATTCTTAGGCTAGGCACTGTATATATAATAATAATAATAATAATAATGATAATAATAATAATAATAATAATAATAATAATAATAGGAGTAGTACCTATTTAAGTGGTTTTATTATTACGACTAGAACTTAAATGTTAGAATCATTACCTGTAGCTCCAGCCAGCTGGGAGGTTCTCCTCGAACTCCGTTGGACACGGTACGTCTCAGACGTTCAGCACAGTAGGGGGCGTAACCGACCGGGCCGAGACGGATGAAGCTCTGCAGGTACTGTGTGAAAATCGTGTGTATGGTAGCATTAGCATTTGTGCTACAGAACCCAGGTGTGTTTAGCGGATTGGGTTATGGTCCGCCATAGAGCTTAGCTGAGGAGGGTTTGGAGGACGCTCACCTTGATGAAGCGCTCGCTCGGAGGGAAGATTCCCAGGCACAGAGACAGGAGGATCCATCCACGGAAGAAGCTGCCGCGGTTCCTGTTCTCCTGGAGCTGCTTACAGATCTGACAGTAGATCTCATCTCTGGAAATGAAACCACAGACTCGGTGTTTACGCCTCGCCCTGACATGCTTCATATCCCGGTACAGGTATGCTAAAGTTAAATACTCACTACATAAGGACACTTTCACTTCTCTATCAACAATGAGAATTTCCTTCCGTCAGTCAGGTGTGACGTAAACACATTTATTACCGCCCGGATGCAAGAGTAACATCGCAACACTGCCGCCCCCGATAAACTAATCCGATCCGAATAGGGCTCTTGTCATCAGGTGACCCGAGACCCGCTCGTGATGTACAGGGCACTGTGATTAGGCTGTATACACAGGGCACTGTGCAGAAGCTCCTCTCACCTGAGGTCGCGCCTGACGATGGCGTATCCTACGATCAGGTGCAGCTTTTCCAGAGAGTTCAGCGGACGGTCCAGCGACAGTCCTTCTCCGATCATGACCTCATCCTCCTCAGTGATGGTCTGCACAGTGGGCGCTTTGGAAACCTCAGCGCCATCTTCAGGCTGTTCAGAGATAAATCAATACTGAATATCGCCGATTTGTTACTAAACTAAGACGAATCATCAGACCAGGTCCCTCGCTCTACCTCTTCCATAATGACGGAGGGCTTTCTGGGGGCCCTTTTGTTCGCCGGCCCGTCCTCAGGGACGGAGGAGGTCTTTCGGTTTCGGGTCAGCAGGTCAGTGAAGGTGGAAGACTTCCTGTTTTTGGGGCCGTCCGTCGGCACGGAGGAAGCTTTCCGGTTTTGTGGACCTTCCTCCTGTATGGTCGACGTCTTTCTGTTTCGGGCCTTCCTGGCCTGATTGAGGTCCTCAGGGACTCCTGAATCTTTCCTGGGCTTTTTGCTTCTCAGTAACCTCTGGAAATGGTCAATGACATCGAATTATTATTTAGAGGCTAAAGGGAGAACATACCAAGTACTAATCGATTCTGAAATATATGTAATTAATTTTTTAAAACATTCCACTTTTCATTCAAGATGTTAGACTATTTCCACTCACCTGGTCCACTCCGACCATGTGGCTGAGACGCCTGTCCTGTCTGGACGCCACGTCCTCCTGTAAGGTGTGATCGGTGAACGTCGATCTTGCAGTGGGGATCTTCTGCGCTTTCGGTTCAGGCAGATCGCCCATGAATCTCAGGATGAGCCACCACACGGTCAGAGAAGCCTGTGGAGATCCAGAGGACGAGGGTTAAACATAAAAGGATTTACTTCGACAGCCAGTCCACCAGCGAGACCAAAGTCCAAAAGCCCGGTTACCAGCACATCGCTCTCGTCTTCGTGGTAGAGCAGCGGCTGGCGCAGCCTCTGGCGGATGTACGTGGGTGTGGCGTTACCCTGGAAGTACATGGATGCAAATTTGGAGAAGGAGTACTCATCAAGATCGTCATAGTCTTCCTCCGGGAGCATTTCAACCATCGGAGTGTCGTCCAGGTCCACCTCCTCCAGCACAGTCCGCTTCCCTTCCAAATCCTAAATCACACACAGGAGTATAACAGAAGGATTTTTAGCTTAAAATATCATCTTCAAACTAAACTTTCTTCCACACTCAAATTCACATGTGGCCAAAAGTATTGGGACGCAAACCCGCACGTGGCCAGAAGTATTGAGGCACATACCCACATGTGGCCAAAAGTATTGGGACACAAATCCACATGTGGCCAAAAGTATTGGGACACAAAGCCGCCTGTGGCCATAAGTATTGGGACACAAACCCGCATGTGGCCAGAAGTATTGGGACACAAATCCACATGTGGCCAAAAGTATTGGGACACACACCCGCACATGGCCAAAAGTATTGGGACACAAAGCCGCCTGTGGCCAAAAGTATTGGGACACAAACCCGCATGTGGCCAAAAGTCTTGGGACACAAACCCACATGTGGCCAAAAGTCTTGGGACACAAACCCGCATGTGGCCAGAAGTATTGGGACACAAACCCGCATGTGGCCAAAAGTCCTTGGGACACAAACCCACATGTGGCCAAAAGTATTGGGACACAAATCCACATGTGGCCAAAAGTATTGGGACACAAACCCGCATGTGGCCAAAAGTATTGGGACACAAATCCACATGTGGCCATAAGTATTGGGACACAAACCCGCATGTGGCCAGAAGTATTGGGACACAAATCCACATGTGGCCAAAAGTATTGGGGGACACAAACCCGCATGTGGCCAAAAGTATTGGGACACAAACCCGCATGTGGCCAGAAGTATTGGGACACAAACCCGCATGTGGCCAAAAGTATTGGGACACAAACCCGCATGTGGCCAGAAGTATTGGGACACAAACCCGCATGTGGCCAGAAGTATTGGGACACAAACCCGCATGTGGCCAGAAGTATTGGGACACAAACCCGCATGTGGCCAGAAGTATTGGGACACAAACCCACATGTGGCCAAAAGTCTTGGGACACAAACCCACATGTGGCCAAAAGTATTGGGACGCAAACCCACATGTGGCCAAAAGTATTGGGACGCAAACCCACATGTGGCCAAAAGTCTTGGGACACAAACCCACGTGGCCAAAAGTACTGGAACACAAATCCTTGTGGCCAAAAGTATTGGGACACAAACTGGGTTACAGAGCTTTTCAAATAGTATAAAATGTGACCCTGAGCCACCTTTTAGATAAGCGATATCATGATGATTATACTGGTGATGAAGCTTGTTATATTGAAGCCTGAGAAATACGTTGCTTTAATTTTTCCATACATCTCAAAGGCACTCTAATCATGACCACATTCGTGTTTGATTTCTGACCTCGAAGCCAGCCGGTGCCTGACCCTCCTGCCCTCCCACCATGCTGGGGAGGAAGCCGAAGATGTCGTCCACCATTTCCTGATCGGTGATGGACTCGAATTGTTCTTCTGATTCTTTTTCTTTCCTCTTGCGGAGAATTTCCTCGAGCTTCTTCTGCCGTTCCAGAGCCTCCAGCTCCTCGGCTCTGCGCTCCTGCAGCGACAGGAACTCCTACACACACACACACACGGGATTGAGCTCTCCAGAGGAAACGACTGAGAAACAGAGCAGTGAAATAAGCACTGAACAATAGTAATGGGTTTGCCAAGTCATAAACACTGCCTGTGGTACTGCAGCTCCATACTGGTCTATGTTCACTTTATATCCAGTGGCATATATTATATAGGACAAAGACATTTTAACAACATAGTAGACACCACACTTCAACTTTGGGGGCCATGGTGGCCTTCTGATTCTGGTCCAGGGTTCAAATCCCACCTCTGTGAAGCTGCCACTGTTCAGTCACTAACCCACAATTGCTTGGATTGTAAGGTTATATCAATGGTAAATTACATAAATGTAAGTTTGAGCTCTCTCTATATATAATACTGTAATATATCCATATATAATACACTGGAATAAAAGTAAAAGTGATTTATTAATTTTACCTTTTTCTCGTCAATGATAACATGAACCTGATAGTAAAATAATACATAAGAGCGGCGTTTAAATATAGTGAAACTGTTATCAGTGATTTAGCAGCATTTATAATAAAAAAAGAAGAAGAGCTCTTGCTCAGTGCAGATCTCTGCTAAAATCTGCTGTAAACTTTCTCGCGTTTTAAAATTTTTTACTAACATTCTTAGTGCAAATAAGTCACCAAGGGTCCTAAGAAGGTTGGAGGGAACTTCGATAGCACTTACAAATTGATAAAAGCAAAATATGAAAATGGTACGTGATAAGAAGTTGAATTTCAAACACAAACCCACAAAAGGGTCAAAAGTACTGGGAAACAAAATCCACATGAGGCCAAAATTATTGGGACAAAAACTCAAGAGCCCAAAAGTGTAATACTGTATATAGCTATATAAATAATACATTGGAATAAAAGTAAACGTGAATTATTAACTGTATCTTTTTCTCATCAATGATAACAACTCCATTATTGCACATAACGCCTTACACAGTATGGATCTTCTGAGGGTCTGGAATATATTCATTCAATCCACATTACTCCTTATAGGAAAGTCATGCCTTCTGGAACTAATTACCTGTATACAACTAAATGCTACTCAAAGTAAAGCCCTCCCAGCACTCTCTGTAGTTCAGTAAGTAAGCTTTTAAAACTATCTTACGTTGTTAATCAGCTAAAACAAGTTCAAAACTGACACCAGAGCCTTATTTATCTGATATCAATGCATACTGGCAGTACGTACTGCCCAAGTCAAGCAAACTGAATGGAGTATGAAGCTTAGTTAGGAACGTACGTCTCGTTTCATCTTCTGCACGGCCCTGCGGGCGTTGAGGCCCCGGACTTGAGCCTGCAACAGAATGACAGCGTTCCTCTTGCGGTTCCACTCTTTCCTGACCAGGTATCCGTGGATCTGAGCCTGGAGAAGAAGGGTGGCCTTACGCTCCAGCTCGTACTGACGGGCGATCTGTCGAGAGCGGACCGTCGCCTGAAGCCGAGCGAAACCCAGCTGGACCTGTGCAGAAATTCACACATAGATCACAGAGCTGCAGAAACACAGCATTGAAAATAACACTTAACTCATGATGGATTTGTTGGAACATCATAAATCACCATAATTATGTCGTTTGAACAACACGCTTTTCTTGTAGGATGTATTTTTTATTCTGTGTGGTAGCAATAAGATACACCTCCGTAGGGTTTAGCTAGTGTTAAACTGCATGCAGGACTTTTTCCTGCAATATCCCACTAAAACACATGGTGCAGGAATCCAGACCATCTCAGGGCTGGGTAGGGGGCGCTATTGTAAAGCCAAGGGTCGAGGGACGATCCCAAATCAGCCTCGCTTCCCTCAGACACCCATATGACACCCAAGCTTGCTCGAACCAATGTCCGTGCAGTAATGAGATTTTTTTACTAATAAAACTGCACTAACTACAGAAATGAGGGAGGGAAGGTCAGATGAGGGATCATCTCCATGCTGCTGCAAGAGCAAACCCTTGTGAGAAGGTGGAAGTGTTGGTTGCCAGACATTCAGTTGAATAAGAAATCAGGGAGAACAGGAGGGACGAAGAACCAAAAACAAATGGTGCATTATTAACAGAAATGAAAAGAAAGCGTGACCATTTAAGAACTCCTCAGACCTTTATCACAACTTGCCTTTTTATACAGTTTCCTGCCCTGGTGCCCGCGCCAGTACTTCTGCACGACCACCGCCGCGGCTCGTTGTCTAAGAAACTGTTTCCTGTAAACATTAAAACATCACGCTGAGCACAGGACAATCTAACCCCACATCCCATGACGTTCCACCTCGTGCACCTCTTACCTGTACTTGTATCCTCTCATAAACTTCTGAATCGTGAGCGCTTTAGCGTTCAAGGCCGTGTCTCGCTTCAGCTCCAGCAGGGTATCGTGGAAATCCTGTGAAGAGGGAGTAAAGACTTTGTACTGAAATGCAGTTTGATTAGATCAGACTTTTCTGTCAGGACGCTCCGTCTGTGTGAACGCACCTTCAGAAACACTTTGGTTTTGCCAATCTTCCAGTCTTCTCCAGCAACGAAGGCGTTCTTACAAATACTCTCGCTGCAGGCTTTGGCGCTCTCCTGTATACAATATAGGACTCTTCGTTGTCAGACTTTGCAGAAGAGAATTCAGGTTTGAGGCTTATAATGAAAGAGTACTGAAAACATTTAAAGATTAAATCCCAATTAAGACTATAACGGCTATATTCATGACGTTCGTTAGAACAGCGTTTGTTCTCGCACAAACTCAACAGGACACCTGATCTGCTGAGTATATCTGCTCGTTAAGGCACAAGTCTTAGGCCACCATTAGATTTTTAGTAATGCTATAGTGACCATATAGAACATATTGTCGACAACTGGAGCCAAAAAAACTCTCCATAATCCTCTTTTCCACTGGTCATAATCCAATCTTTGTGAGCGTTTGCATATCTTAGCCTTTTCACCCTGCTCCCCTTCCGAAAAAGCAGTTTCTTGGCTGCTACCCTTCCAAAAAGGGCTGTAGAAGGGTCACCCCGATGAAGCTCCCAGGATAACACTAAATACTAACCACTGTAGCCGATAGGAACTTTTTTCTGTAGGAAATATCCTGTATTTTCTGGTTGTATTCTTATAAAAAGACTGAGAAATAATTATATATGGTCATGACAGCATTGCTAAAAACAATGGTATACCTAATCTAATGGAGGCCTAAGACTTTTGCGCAGTACAGCACGTGCTTCACCCATGTTACTCATACATATATAAAACTATATATAAAAAATCTAGAAAATAATACATATAAAAATATAAAAGTAGTCTTTTTATAGAGAATTGAGCAAAGCAGTTTTATTCCCTCTTGTGGCAAGATCCAGTGTTTAACTTACAACTGCATATACATTGGTTTCCTATTCCAGAATATAAGAGTGATTTTTACGGCGCTGACACAATCCTGTCTGTGTTGAGTGGGGTACTCGGCATGGGCTATACTGTTTCAGGACATCAGTAAGGAACGCTAAGGCTAAGCTACATACGCTGGAGCGGAAAACAAATCGAAACAGACTCTAAACAAGTCTAGAAAACAGATCATTATTTGTAAGTGTATGCAGTTCCTCACCGTTTTGGGATCACAGGTGGCGCTGTTGAGCAGGACGCGATAGCGGTCCAGGAACTGCTGGAAGGTGTGGCGGATGGGGTAGCCTGCCTTCCTGATGCGAATGGTCTCCATCATGCCCGAGTAGCGGAGCTGACGCAAACACAGCTCCCTGTCAAACAGCTGGATCATACAGGACAGAGATCTGACTTTAGAGGCCAATGAGGGACCAAAAGTTAAGCAATAACAGATGAGAGGAAGTCCTCGTCTATTCCATTAGTTCCATTCTATCGTTACCCCGCTGCTAAAACATCATCATCAGACTTTGGCCTTCAGTCATAACAGTCTGTACTGACTTTGTTTATCTGCTCTTTCCAGCTCATCTAAATCCTGGTTTGTAAGGGTGATGAACCTCGGCTCATTGGAAAGATCATTCATAGTTTCCTCTTACAAACTTAAATTGAAATAAATGTTTTCAAAGCCAGTAGATTTGCTAAGCTCATTATAATTCATTTAGACAGGCTTTATACTTATAACTTTGCTGCTTTGTTATGGCTGGAACTGTGGCTCGGTTACATAATACTTGAAGAGCTTTGGTCATGGTTCAATACTGGCACTCCTAGAACGTCTCTCAGCCAATCAGACTGCGGGATCAGAACTAAGCGTGGTATAATAAGCATTTAACTCATGGCATTACATTTCAGTATGACTTCAGTGCTCAGAATGGGAACAGGATGTTGCCTATTGATTAATGGAATAAGCATAAAGCAGACCAGGACATGGGCAAAACTGTAGGCACAGAGCAGCCTGACCTACTGAACCTACAACGTCGATATATACCCGTACAGATTCGGTTTCGATTTACCATTGGCTTCTTGAAGTCGTTTGGTTTGATGCAGCGGATGAAATAAGGCTGACACGCGGTCAGAGTCTTCATCAGAGCGTCCAGAGACTGACGGAACTGCCAACACAGCGTTGGCATTCGCTTCTTAGTGTCCGACGGCTGCACAGAGGAATACAGAGCATGAGTGAACACTCCCATGAAACCTTTATAGAAAACGAGCTCACTCTGGTTTAAGCTTACCCTCATGGAGCTTCGGGGTGTGATGATCATTTTGTGGTTGCTGATCTTCACCTCAGTGGTGGACAGGTCACGCTGGAAGATCTGCTTGAGAACTTTATTGGTAGAGGTTTCCACCAGCATGATGACGTCCAAGCTGAGAGTGTCGCGGTTCTTCTCCAGGAAACCTGAAGACAGAATTCATTCAAAACCATGAAGGTCTCAGAGAGCAAACGGAGTTCACAGTTTAGACTGGACTTTTCTGCTCATTTCTACCTTTGGCATCGTAATAGACCGGTCCGGCAAAGTGCTGGATCCCAAACTTTGAGTCATGGCTGTTCTTTGGAGGGAGGTAGATGTTGGTCTTGCCATGTTCATTACCCATCTTTTGCAGCAAAGTGATATCTGTGCCCTAAATATCATTCAAAAATAGAAAACATAGTTCCTTATTTCTGGCCATGTGTCATCCTTCCCAAATACACTCACCGACAAAAAATATAACGTGCCAAGGAGTGGTTGGGATCGAATGAAACTTTATGTGACACTTCTGTCTGGGTACGTTATTTCTCCTCAGTGAGTGTACTTTGTAAGAAAGTTTGCTCGTTACCGATCAACTCTAAAATGTAAAGCTTAAAGAAATTAAGGTCTAAGATTTTTGCCCGGGAAGCTGGTTTGAATTACAGCAGATTTATTGCAGCTGGAAAGCTGCATTATGAAACGGCTAAAATCTCATTTCAATCTCCTATAAAAAGTTGGTTTGCAAGGTATATGACATGTTCTGTGCTGACAAGATGGTGTAAAGTGCAACAGAATTATTGTAGCTATAAAGATCTCACATGCAGGGCTTTCATTCTGCCATAATATGAAAACCTCATATCGCAACTCGAAGCCTATCACAGTTCATTTCCGTGTAAGCAATACACTGCGAAAGCTTAAACTAAGGCTGGACACTGTTTCCCTCGCCCACACAGGGCTTTAATTCTGTCATGTGAAGCGTTTTAGTAAACTTGGAGCTCAAAAATGTAAAAGTAAATAAACTGTTTTATATTACACTGCACTCTAAACATTGTGACAGAATTACTGTGGTTATAAAGCGTTCCTGCACCACTTTCAATTCTGTCACATGATAAAGGTTCCACAGCATATAATATAGTTACAAATCTTTTTTTTATCTTCTTAAAAAACTGCTTGTAGGCACTGAACATTACAAATGTAAAAGCCTGAAAGAGGTTTTCTCTTATAAAGCTGGTGTACAGTACAGCAGTATTAGGGTAGCTTTAATATTTTCCCACACGGGGCTTCAACTCTGGCACATTGTAGATGAATTAGTTTAGATTTACAAAGCTCATTTTATCCCCTTGTCTCTACTCTACTTAGGAACAATCTAAAGTATGCACAGGTACATCTTTACTCTCCTACCTACGAATACATCCTGAGATCTGAAGCGCTAGAAGACAGGGCTGTGTCTGTACTATACTTTAGAGATGAACTCTGAACGCCCACCTTGGGGAAGTTACTCTCCTCATCGATAAGGGACAGGATGTTGACCGATTTGTTAGCCAGAATGTCGAGAGTGCGCTGGTTATCGACGTAGTCGATGCGAGTCCAGACGATGTTCTCGCTCGTGTACTCCTCCTGCTCGAGCTTGAAGACGTGCTTCACGAAGAACTGCTGCAGCTGCTCGTTGGCGAAGTTGATGCAGAGCTGCTCGAAGCTGAACAAGAACACAAGTCAAAAGTAAAATCAAATTCATTTCTGTAGTGCTTTCTACAGCAGAGCATTGTCTCAAAGCAGCCTGACAAATATCTAGACCAACAAACCTAACTGAGAAGCCTAGGGCAACAGTGGTAAGGAAAAACTCCTCAAACGTTATAGGGAAGAAACCTTGGGAGACTCAAACAGGGACCCGACGTCCTATTATAAATGACTACGTTTATAATAATAGTTTAAATGAACTGAAGGTATATATGATCCTTTTAAAGAAAGAATACATGCAAAAAAAAAAAAAAGTATTTAGTCAGCCCCTGATTGTGCAAGTTCTCCTACTTAGAAAGATGAGAGAGGTCTGTAATTTTCATCATAGCTACACTTCAACTATGAGAGACAAAATGAGAAAAAAATGGAGGATTTTTAAAGAATTTAATTGTAAATCATGGTGGAAAATAAGTATTTGGACACCCCCAAACAAGCAAGATTTCTGGCTCTCACGGACCTGTAACGTCTTCTTTAAGAAGCTCTTCTGTCCTCCACTCGTTACCTGTATTAATGGCACCTGTTTGACTTCATTATCTGTATAAAAGACACCTGTCCACAGCCTCAAACAGTCAGACTCCAAACTCAACCATGGCCAAGACCAAAGAGCTGTCTCTGATTTTCTGCATTAAAATCAGGCTGACCAATCAGAGCTCGGTCGCCGGGCAGAACATCTCATCAAGAGCTTATAGGACGAGCAACAGGCTGCCTCTAAAACCATGGCTATGAAAGAAAAGCTCTGGTGGAATAGAGCTGAAAGGCTGGAGAACGATGGAGATAAAGCTCACAGGGACTGGATGGAAGCGTCTGATTATTTATTAAGTGTCTGTTCATGCTCACAAAAACACAAACTAGAGCTTCCTGCACTCATCTTCACTCGTGTCTTTGCTTTTTAAGTTGACGATGTGAAAAAGGCACGGAGAAATCTCCGACACATTAAGAGAAGGGACATAAAACGTAGGGCACTCGGTGTTAGGTCCCACTATGTTAAAAATCTACGTTAAAAAAATCGTACTCGGTGTGAGTAGGCCTTTATCCTGATAAACGATGCATGATGAAGATAATTCATTTCAGTTCAGTCCTTTGCTATGCGTTAATCATTAATACGAATTAAGCCATCATATGAAATAAGCCACCTGTTCTCTTGGAAGTTTTCAAACCCGAAGATGTCCAGCAGGCCTATGGAGTGCCGGACGGCGCTGGACTCTTCTGACTCCGGCTTGTAGATGGCGCTGTTGATCTTATCCACGATCCACACGAACATCCTTCCATATATACCCTGTGGAGATATTAACATTAACGTTCGTTCGTTCGTTCCCCTCTGTAAGGACGTACGTGGTGGTGTATGGTTGGACCTTGACGAAGGCGTCCTTGCCGTCCTCTGCTTGTTTTAAGCTCAGGGGTTTAGACACACACTCTCTGTTCGTCATGAAGGACCGCCGAGTCAAACTCGCATCCATAGTACTCTTGTCCACCTGCACGGACACGTTTTGGAACGATCAGACTCAGAATCAAGGGGCTAAAGTTCATGCCTCTCTAGTCTGAATAAGGATTTGAAGGAATGACCTCGAGCAACTGGGCAGCCATGCTGAAATGAGTAGAGCTGTTGATCTCACATCCCTCCAGATTATTGGAAATGGTGGCTGCAGAAGAAACAAAGGACGACTAAACATTCATGGCTTACAGTGAATAACAAGAGGGAGTTCTCACACACTGGCTACAGTAACGTGCTGTTTACTGGGCTGGAGTATTAAAAGCAAAACGTCAGGCAGAACACCTCACACCAATTCTAATATCGTTACACTGGCTTTCGATTTGTTTTAGGATCGATCTTAAAGTGCTACTACCAGGTTTTTGAAGCATGGATTGGCATCATCACCAAATGCTTTGAGAGATGACTTATCAGATCTGCCAGCCCAGCTGACATTGACCAGCTACAGTTTGCCTACCGGACGAACAGGTCAACAGAGGATGCTGTGCTCACAGCTCTCCACTCAGCCCTCACTCATCTGGAGCAGAAGACAGCATATGTAAGGATGCTGTTTGTGGACTTCAGCTCAGCATTCAGTACAGTCATTCCACACAAACTGGTGAAAAAACTGAGCGATCCAGGCCTGGGCAGTCACTGTGCACGTGGATACTGAACTTTCTGAGAAACAGACCTCAGAATGTCAGGATGGGAGGCCGCACATCGTCCACTCTCATCCTGAACACAGGAACACCACAAGGATGTGTCCTCAACCCCCTCCTCTACTCCGTCTTCACACACGACTGCTCCCCCATTCACACCTCCAACACCATTGTCCAATCTGCTGATGACACCACCATAGTAGGTCTGATAACGGACAACAATGGGTCAGGGAGGAGGTCCAGCATCTGACAGCATGGTGTCAGGACAATAACCTGAATCTGTTCCTCGTCTGTTACGCTGTTCGTCCAAAAACAAGCCTTCAGGAACCCAGTATTCTGTCTCATTAACCAGTCTTGTGGTTCCGTTGTCGGTTAGGAAGCTTTATAAAGACAGCGCCCTACACAGGCAGCAAGGGCACTCACTAGGTAATGAGACAGACCCGATGAATCCCCGATAAAGCGCTGGAGTATTCAGGTTAAGATCTCGTCGGTTCCGTTCTTAAATGCATAACTATTGTGGGTACACCATAGTTTATGCCCTTTTTCCTTTTTAAAGCAGTCTGTGAAGCCCTTTCTGCATTTATGTATGAAAGATGCTATACAAAATAAATATTATTATTATAATATTTACAGTAACACTTACTTATGGCTTTTTTTTGCTTAAGCATATTCATGTAATTTTTGATATTTGTTCCTAATTTTTTTCTTTATTTGGTTTATTTATCATCGCTATGAGCATCAGTGGCCATTTCAGCGACACACACAAGGTCACACTCATATAAACACACTCAAGTCAATGCCAATTTAGCATAATCAATTAACCTAACACGGATGTCTTTGGACTGTGGGAGGAAAACCTGGAGAACCCGACCGCTCCACCCTGGGATTGAACCCAGGGCCGTCTTGCTGTGAGGCTGTATGACAGATTAACCGATGAGCCTGTTAAGTGTGTATCAAATGTACAATTCCGTGGGCATAACTGGCATCATAACATGAACCGTTACAGGCAGCATCACCTTCGAAGTCCACGTTGCCCAGATGAAGCATGGCAGCAAGCAGCTTGTGAATCTCCCAGGAGTCGGTCTCTGTAAACGCCAGGATCTTCATGGCCGAGCGGAAGTGGGCGTACTCCTTGATGTCATCCCGGCCCTCGCAGGAAGTGCACTTGCCCTGATCGAACACCACAGAGATTCAGTTACTTCTTCGGGTTCCGTTCATTATTCGGGTTGCTTATGAAGAAACGGGTCACGCTTCGCTACCATGGTCAGGTATTTGTACTCGGCAGCGGTGCCCAGACACAGGATCTTCTTCTGCTCAGCCTGCAGGCCCATCAGCATGTAGTAGAAGATGTGGTAGTTCCTCTCATCCAGAGCCTGGATTCATTTGGAAACATATCAGTAACTTTCTCACGCATTTGTTGATAAACTGGAGATCCTCCTTGCTTTCAAAGCTTTCATGGATACTGCTTTTGTAGCAAACCATGATTATAATCACCTGAAATCGCATCATTATTTCGTTTTTAATTCATTATTACCCCAAATTTCCCTCGTCCCAACTTTTTTTGGAATGTTTCACAGTCCTGAAATGCAGGAATGGATGTTTAATAAATGATATGAAGCTGAGCATAAAAAACATGATTTAAAAACAATACTTTCCACACTGTCCATTAATGTTCTCTATCCATCACTGACCAGAAGCTGCTGGTAATTGGTGACGACCTACCTGCCGACAGACGCGAGATTTCTCCAGCAGGTACTGCTCGATGCGAGCTCCCTCGATAGCGCCGCCCTTGCTGAAGTGGATGTCAATGTACTTTCCAAAGCGACTCGAGTTATCGTTGCGAACGGTCTTCGCATTTCCGAAAGCTGCAAATACACAATGTGCCATCTCGTCTTAAACCGACGGAAATAACCTTAAACCACGAGTAATTAAGCAGGAGCAATAATTTTGGATCCAATGGTCGACAATATGTTATATGTGGTCATTATAGCATCGCTAAAACAACAAGTCTAATGGTGGCCTAAGACTTTTGCACCGTACTGTACATGTGCAGTAGGGTAGAAGGGAATAAAAACAATCCCAATAAATGATAAACAAGTCAAAAACCAAGGTGGAGGCTCCAAAAACTGCATTCACAAACAATAAAACAAGGGAAATAAAATATTCACCCACACCAATGATCAATAGGCAGATAATATAAAAATTAAGCACAAGCAAATGATAAACAAGGTAAAACAAACATCTATGAGAACAACAAAGACATCCTTCACTTTGTTCATGCTTGTTAAACGTGTCGCCGCTTTGTTTTCTCATTTCTTGTGAGTTTCAGACTGAATACCTTCCAGAATGGGATTGGCTTCCAGGATCTGCTGCTCGATCCAGGAGCGCTGTCCACTTACTGCAGCCAGGAACTGCAGCATCAGCTTAGTGCTCTCCGTCTTTCCTGCTCCGGATTCCCCACTGTTACACACAAACACACACCAGCACATGATGCACACACCAATACACACCTCTCACACCGAGCCCTCGCACAAATACACAACACACGGTCCGTGTGAAAGACCGGAGTCGGTTATTTGTGCAGCTGAACAACAACAGAGATTAATTTATATTTATTATCTATTCCGCAGAGATCTGGATTTAACATAACACACCTGGACTAGAGTCCTGAGCAAAAGTATAGGGACCCCGAGTCAGACGGCTTTGATTTCAGACATGTAATGAGTTACACAGCCCTCTGGGAAACTTAAACACACGTCTGAAAAACGTGCTGAAAAAGAAGACGTGGTTATCTGCATACCTTAGCGCTCGGTCCCCTCTCCAGATGAGCTGCGACGGGTTTTCCCTTATGTTTTTGGATTTGTTGTAATGAATCAAAAATGCTTTCTGTGCAGTAACTTTGTTTTGGAAGATTAAAATACCCCAGTCATACTACAGGTACAGCCAAAAACTACATCCCTATGTTTTGGGTGTCCAGAAACTTTTGTATAGTATATAGTAGTGTTGTGGTGAAGACTAAGGCTTACAGTCGTCCAGTCAGAGCCAAGGCCCAAAACCAGGTTAGGGTTTTTTTTTTTCTATCATACAACAGTGAATGATTACTTATGATTATTGTATTACATTAGTTTGCTTTATTCATGCTAGATTATTAACTTGAGGAAACAAATTAATTATTAAGTTGTGGGAATTAATTATTAAATTGAGGAAAAATTATTAAATTCAGGGAATTAATTATTAAATTGATGGAATGAATTATGAAATTGATGGAACAGATTATTAAATTGAGGGAATTAATTATTAAATTGAGAAAATTAATTATGAAATTGAGGGAATTCATTATGAAATTAAAGGAAATAAATTATTAAATTGAGGGAACAGATTATTAAATTCAGGGAATTAATTATTAAATAGAGACAGAATTAATTATGAAATTGAGGGAATTAATTATTTAAATTGAGGGACCGGATTATTAAACTGAGGGAAATAATTATTAAATTGTGAGAACAGATTATTAAATTGAGGCAAATAACAATTAAACTGAGGCAAATAATTATTAAACTGAGGGAATCAATTATTAAATTGACGCAAATAACTATTAAATTGAGAAAATTCATTATTAAGTTGAGGCAAATAACTTAAATTGAGAAAATTAATTATTAAATTGAGGGAATTAATTATGAAATTAAAGGAAACAAATTATTAAATTGGAGGGAACAGATTATTAAATTGAGGGAATTCATTATTAAATATAGGGAATTAATTATGAAATTGAGGGAATTAATTATTAAATTGAGGGACCGGATTATTAAACTGAGGGAAATAATAAATAAATTCTGAGAACAGATTATTAAATTGAAGAAATTAATTATTAAATTGAGGCAAATAATGATTAAACTGAGGGAATGAATCAAGTTTCTAAAAACTTTTTTTTCCATATTGATACTTTGGGGCCTCCGTAGATATTCAATAACGATAGGAAAAAAGTCACCTCAGACCGACGCATTGCCCTCGGCTGGTCTCGATAACAATTTCCGAGCGCGCCTTCCCCCGAGACCGAGACATGACTGAGTCCCAAGGGGTCGAGACCGAGCTCGAGTACTACGACTCTGCTATAGGGCGTATATGGCATATGCCATTATATCAGGACCGGGTCCCTGCATAATCGCTGAATGGGAGACCTGAGGGGCCATTTCTGACCTGATGACGCAGCACTGGTCCTTGCCGTTGCGGCGCATGTTGAAGAAGCAGCTGTCTGCGATGGCGAAGACGTGAGGCGGTAACTCCCCCAGGCGGCGGTTCGTGTACATCTGCACCTGCTCGAAAGTGTAGATGGGCAGCACCTGGTACGGGTTCACTGCCACCAGGATGGATCCGGTGTACGTCTGTGAGGGATCCAAAGGCACAGGGTTTCAGAGATCCCTCTGGTGGGATCAGATTTGTTTCTACAGCGCTTTTTACAATGGAGCTTTGTCTCAAAGCAGCCTTTCAGTTTTAGTTTATCTTCTAAATTCTAAGGTCAATCCCAAATGGAGCAAGCCTAGGGCGACAGCGGCAAGGAAAAACTCCCTAAACGTCATATGGAAGAAATCTCAGGAGGACCAAGCCTCCTGCTTGGGCGGAGTTATCTACTTAAGTTGTGCGTGCTACCTCGCTTATATAGCCCTTTGAATTACTGTGTATGAACTGTGCTAAATAAATAAACTTTACATTACTTACTTTACTCATTACGTCCGAGAAATAAACTCATTTTTCAAAATCACTCCCTAAAACCCCTTTTAATCTGTACCAACTATGAGGTACAAACATAACAGCCAACAGTCCTTTATATGCTTTATTTAAGAAACAACAACAATCCTGATCAAATATAAATCGTGGTGTGACGTTTTCCTGAGGCAGTAGCACAAATCTGTCCACTAGATGTCACTGTGGTGCACAGTTTTGAGCATTAAAAACAATTTTTCAGATCGATTGTTTCAAACATCTCAAAGTTTCAGGAAGCCTCTTTCTCCCATCCCTGCTGTAAATGTCTAGAGAGTAATTGATCGTTTTCACTTCCACAGTTTCATGTTCTTATTAAATGAATCAGTAACAAGTAGAGGAAAAAGTAATTCGAGTACTGTAATGTGTTACTTTGCTCCACCTTACCCCCGACATTGTAAACAAGCTAGTAGTACAATGTCGTGTTGATGATTTACCTTCTTTACTAGATAGATGTCACCTGTAAATTCAAAACGGCAACACAGAGAAAGTAGATCATAATTCCTTTCTCTAAGGCACTCATCTCTGGACGTTCTGGTTGGTGTTCATGCAAAACTAAACTATTAATAAACCCCAAGCGGCTTGATTACTGCAGCTTTTATGATGTGACCGTTGCAAATACAGGATGTGATATCAGAGCTGAGGTTGTTTAACTATCTTCACCTCCTCACCTATCTTTTTCTAAATATAAGATTAGGGTTAGGGTTAGAGACACACCCTCTTGGTCAGGGAAATAAAGTTTATACAACTGGTGTCTCATCAAACAGACATGTATCTGTTCCCATGGAGACAAACAGAGTGCTATTAAGCACGGGGCAAAGTCTGAGACCAGCCCATAATCAAGCTTTATGATGAACTGTGGGATAGACGTCCAGCCTACGATAAATTCTGGATGCTTCCATGTACTGACTAATAAGCACTTGAAAAACAGTTATAACAGAAGGCTAATGTTATTCCATAATACACAATATGAAATATTTATTATACATGATTATTACTTATTATAAATCAGAGATTTTTTTTGCCGATATATAGATTTTTTTGGTTATCGTCATCGTCTGATATTAGAAGATATTAAAACCGATATTTATTATATAAATATTTCTTTATTGTCCTTGTTGCTGCCTGTACCAATTCAATACTAAAAAAAGATTCTTACCTTTTTAAAGGAAGGGTAGAAAATAAAATGGAACGAAGCCATCTTTTTGTGTGAACTGCAGCTATGTTTACAGTAATCATTGTTTATCTATTTTATTGCTATGAAAATTAAATGACTGATCCTTGTTTGTAACAGCAGTTCATTTATGGATTGTAATGTGAACCTCTGGTAAATACCAAGAAAAAAAGAAGGTAAATGATCAGTCTTAAAATCGTATCGGCCATAGAAATGTTCTAAAGATCAGTTATTGTATCGGCCCAAGAAATTCTATATCTGGTGCGTCCCTATTATAAAGGTAATAGCAACATATTAAATATATTTATTTCAATAATATTCAAATACAAAGGTTGGGTCCCTTTTTTGAATCTTGGTCCTCCAAAAGGCCTCACATTTAGGGACTGTAACTCTAGGCTTGCTTACCAGAGTAAGATATGTTAGACTGACAGTATATTGACAGAACATACTCCATATCATAATGATTGTCTCCTTGAGTGAGTTTAAAGCTTTGATTAAAAACTGTACCATTGAAGAGCACTCCCAAACTGGATTTTGTGTTTTGTATTATGCATCTGTCACATGTTTATGTTTGATTTTATAACTGGAAATAGTGTGCTGTCTCAGCCAGGTCTCCATCGACAAGAGATTTTAATCTCAATCTTTATCCTCCTGGATAAATAAAGGTTATAAAAAGTGAATTACAAATTGTACAGCCGTCTTATGGAACCATATTGCTCTAATAACTAATACATTTCCTTTCTGTGTTGGCAGATCCGCTCATGTTTGTCAAGAACTCAAAGTCTGAACTGTACAAGGAAACCAGGTCACAAAACCTGCTACCTATTTACATTTATGTCATTTAGCATTTATGTCCTTTAGCAGACACCCTTATCCAGAGTTTGTGGGTTAAGGGACTTGCTCAAGGAGCCAACAGTGGCAGCTTAGTAGAGGTGGGATTTGAACCCTGGCCCTTCTGCTCCAGAGTCCAGTACCTTAACCACTAGGCTACCACAGTCCCACACTCCAATTAATGCAGATACGATCCTGATTGCTGGTGAAACCCAGCGTTTGCTTGCTTCAGTAAAATCCAAATAACCTTGTAAGCTCTGATGGTAGCAACACTACCTGTGAGAAGATCGTGACACTTATGTCGCTATAAAATCTGCTTATTAATATAGCTTCCAGGCTCTCGAGTCTATGACACCGGCCCACCATGAGGCACGACCAGCTGTGTCTGAATTAGGGAGGCAGATTTAGGGAAATATTCCATTGCCCCTGCGTTAGACTGGCATCGTGTCCAGGACACGCTCACACTTATGCCCTGTGTCCTCTGGGTACAGACCCCTGAGACCCTGCCTGAGAAAAGCAGGCTTGAACCATAAAATGTATAGAGCACTGTGCAAAAGTCTTAGGCCTCATTAGATTTATGATAGTTTTATGACCATATATACTTATTTCTCTTTACAAGACTACAACCAGAAAATACAGTAAATGTGTATGGAGTATTAAAAAACAGATAGAAAAACAGCTTCTACAGAGGTGAGTATTTAGTGTGAGCTCCCTTTAGCAGCATCAGGCAGCTTCAGTCTGAAGAAGCTTGAACAGGATTGCTTTTGGTAAGGGTAGCAGCCAAGAAATCACTCTTTCAGAAGGAGAAAAGGGTGAAAAGGCTAAGATGAAGACCACTGGAATGAAGATCCAAGTTTGATGATGACCCTAGATTTTTGGGTCCAATCACTGACAATGTTTTATATGTGTTCATTACAGGATTGCTAAAACAACAAATCGAATGGTGGCCTAAGACTTTTGCACAGTACTGTGTATTTTTATGAACTGGGTAGATATTTGTTAGACAACATTAATGAACAACAGATCGGTCAATGGCTAGAGACTCCACAGAAAATAGAAAAAATATCCGACTCAAGAAGAATTTCAAACAAAGCTGAACTGCTGATGTTATTGATTAGCCGGAAGCATCAACAAAGAGGAAACACCCAGTCCACTGACCCAACAAAGTGAGTGTTTGCTTATTAGAGTTGAGGGGTTTGTTGGTAACACTGCCACAGTGCAGTTAGTGTTTGTTTGTTCCATGCCTGTAATAGCAGGAGGCTTAAGTTAGTGGGTTTGTTTGTAACACTGCTGGAGCGCGGTTGGCGTTTAGGCTAACTGGTTGTGTGTTTGCATGGGCGGGTGTGCGTGACCGATATTGGCCTTCAGTTGGCAGCACGCCCAATGTGAGCACAAACACACCAAAGTAAAAAAGAATCCTGCTCTCATGCCATCTTGGCTTTTCACATTACAACTTAGAGTGGGTATGTATGAGGTTGGGTATATTTTTGAATCTTAGTCCCCCCAAGGTTTCTTCCTCATGACATTTAGGGACTTGCCACTGTCCCACTAGGCTCTCAATTAGGGCTTTGGCCCTAGATATTTGTACAGCTGCTTTGTGGCAATGCTCCATTGTAAAAAGCACTCCAGAAATAAATCAGACTTTGACTCTTAATGCTTAAGTACACGTAAAAGCAAGTCCTCACATAAATGATTCCTTCCTTGTGCCGAATCATGAGGTTCCTCAGCAGTCCAGCCTCGTTCATATCGCCGAGTCTGATCATGTCGTCCACCCCATTAACGGATGAGGCGTGCATGGGCTTCAGAACGGCTTCCTTCTTCACCTTGTGTTCCTGATAAGTGCATTTACATCACAGGACACGGCTTCAGATTCAGCACACATTCACACGATGGCTCGAGTTAAGAGAGGCATGATGTTACCTTTCCCTCATCGTCGATGAGCTTCATTTGGCCCGCTTCAGAGATTCGGACCTCGGCGCCGATCGGCACGCCGATGCTGGAGTCCAGCCACACATACTCGCCCTGAGGGAAGAGTCCCGGAAAGCAAGATAAGGCATAAGGAATGTTTAGCAGTAGGTAGCGGGACTCGTCTTCTTCTAGGGCTGGGCAATATGGCGATATATTATCGTATCGTGATACATTTTTGTTATTGTGATTGACGATATGCTTTTCTGAGCGTATCGAGGATATCGTCCAACTGCATAGTTATTATATTGTAATTAGTCCTGTTTTATTGGATGAAGTACAGCACATTTTGAATAGAAACCACTTTTTGAAGTATGGGATGATATTTGAATAGTAGTTTTTAAGAATAGAAACTAATAAGGTAATGCAGTTTAATTCTTGCATATAACATCTAGGCTGAGTCCTTTTTGGGTCCTCCCAAGGCTTCTTTATAATGTTTTCTTGCCACTGTTGCCCAGACCCATTTGGGCTGTGGGCCTAGATATTTTTCATGCTGCTTTGAGATGATGCTCCACATAAAAAGCGCTACAGAAATACATTTGACTTGACTACATCTTTGTTAAAGTAAAATTCCAGCATTTTTTCCAGCATCTCTATAGCAGTAGATCTTCTTGTCATATCCTGTTTATTGTCACAATTAGATTGTTTACTGAATCATTTTGGTGTAAACTGTTATGAGAGATGCAGCCATATCGCTAAAAAGATTTAGGTAGAGGTAGAGTCTTATGCAAAAACATGCTTGTGGTAAAGTATTATGATTTTCCAAGTTAAAATAAATTTGAAACTGACATTTCTCCACATTAAAAAAACAACAATGAACACATCTGTTTTTAGGCCTTAATGACATTGATTCACTTGGAATGGTATGCAAACATTTGCACTTTCTGCTTTAAAATGGGCATCAATATCCTATTTAAGTTTGTATCGCATAGACCTCTTAGGTCATTGCCTAAACATAATTAGATCAGGGGTGCCCAAATTATTGCTTACATTCATAATCTATAGACACTCACCAAGAAGGCGTTGCTGGGATGGAATGAGTCTTTATATGTATGAATGTAATGATGATATATGTAAGGGATTATAGGGGAAATCTGTACAATTGAAAGGAGGCTCTAGTTACTCTGTTAGGCCGCCTCTAGCCTGGATACAAGATGAGATACGGTTGATCATGGAGGCAAACAGGTTGACACACATTCACCCACAGATGTTGCAGCTGGACCTGTAGATCCTCCACACTGATAGGCTGCCAAAGCTGGTGCCCAGCCTGTCCCATAAATGATTGATTGGCGATAAATCTGGCAAGGAAGTGTTGAAAGTGGTAAAGACATTTCTGGGAAACTCTTGCTGGTGGTCAGGATGTCTGGAGCTCTGACACAAGGGACCTAACCACTGCTCCACCATGCCACACATGTAAAAGTGCATTGGACATGCATAACGTTATAAAAAAATAAAACAAATAAAAGTAGAGCTGTATCTGAAACGATGAATCACTCGGATTTTGGGAGTTGAATAATAAATAGTCCTGATAAACTATTAAGACTGCATAAAGACTGTATCAACTTTCATTAAGAGTCTAGTTTCCATTCCATGTAGAATATTTACAGTTAGTCGTTTAGCAGATGCCCTTATACCCAGAGCAGATCCTTATCCTGATCATCCAAGCAAATGTGGGTGAAGGACATTGCTCAGGGATCCAACAGTGGCAGCCTGGCAAAGGTGGGATTTGAACCCTGGACCTTATGGTCCATAGTCCAGTACCTTAACCGCTAGGCTACCACAGTCCAACAGTTAGATTGCGGATTTAAGGCCTTTTCACACAGAGTACGATTTTTTCGCACGAAAAGACGGATGCAATTTTTAACATAGCGGACCTTCACACCCAGTGCTCTACATTTTTTTGTCTAAACCCTCTGAAAACTCCCTGTCTGCTTTTATTTTCTTTAATTTCCCTTCTCTTAATGTGTCAGAGATCCCGGCGTATCTTTTTCACATCATTAACTTAAAAAAAGAAAAAATTCAAGTGGAGATGAGTGCAGGAAGCTCCAGTTTGTGCTTTTTGTGATCATGAACAGACACTTAGATAAATAATCAGACGCTTCCATCCAGTCCCTGTGAGCTTTATCTCCATCATTCTCCAGCCTTTCAGTTCTATTCCACCAGATCTGTTCTTTAATATCCATGTTTTTAGAGGCAGCCTGTTGCTCGTCCTATAAGCTCTTATGAGCTGTTCTGCCCGGCAACCGAGCTCTGATTGGTCAGCCTTATTTTAATGCAGAAATTACAACAGGCTCCGATTAAACATGTTACGCAGCGTCTCGGTCCGACAGTTTAGCACTCGGTGTGAAGGACGGCGTTAATATACGTGTGATCTTTTTCAAATCTTTCGGACTCGCTGTGAAAAGATCTCGTGTTTCCTAGCTCACTATCATGGTCTCATTGATGTTCTATTAAGCTAGGTGAATGGAAGCTCCTCCACCATGCTTCACAGTTGAGATCGGTTTAACACAGTGATGGAGAGTAACAAAGTAAATATAATTTGTTACTATATTTAAGCATTTTCCGTGTGTCAGGGTAACACCAATCAGGGTACAGGCCAAACTTGTTTTGACCTGTTGGACTAATTCATTAATAAAATATTGGTGAACCAAGAGTGACAGTAGAGTCTTTTCCCCTAAAATGAGTGGATTAAGCAAGAGTCTAGTTACATAAACGATAAGAGGATATAAGAGCCACAATAAATCATGATACAGTTTCATTTGAAGGCAAATACTTTTGTACTTGAGGTCTAAAGGAGTCCTACGTTTACCGGGGTAATATTTTACCTTGGGTATCTCTGCTTTAACAAAACGCTTTAACAGGTTTTGTGCTTCTCAAGAATCTTCGAAGCCTTTTTATATTTGTTTCAAACCGAGCAAATCCGGTACACAACCCACCGGATCGCAGTAACCTGGTAACGCCAGCAAACCAAAAGCTCACACACTGTTTCCCTGGCTGAAATGTGAATGATTAATCAACCTGCTTCACACACAGCTCTCTGATCCAGCTCGTTCCCGGAACTTTATGCCACAAACACTCATTTAATGCAACACTTTTATTATATTCTCAATATATTCATGCAACGGTTTATTTAATTATATTCATTTCCCTGATTTAAATCAGTTTTCCTTTATATTTTCATACATGTCCTCTATTTTAAGGCACATTATTGCTTTTTTATTTACCCACCCTAAATGTATATATTTGTATACTTTTATTATAATATAAAAGCACCTTAACATTACAATAAAACCATGACTTCCTCCTGGAGAAGGCCTTTCTTTTAACATCCAATGAATTTAAGGAAGATAAACATCTTAAACAATTAGATTGAGGCTCTGCAAACACAACTTGGACATAAAATTCATATTTGGAAGTAGCTTTAAGAAAGTTACCTGTCTTAGGACCACCATGACTAAGCCTCTTCGTCCTCCAGGCTAGGATACAAACAAAAATGGTACGATTTAAAACATACAGGGATCTGTAATCATGTTACATTGACATTTTCAGCTCATGAGCGGAATCTTTTGCCGTACTCATGTCCTAATGTGTATTTACGAGCATGTTTGAGGACTATAACTACTACTAGACCTGTAACTACAGTTCTGTGCAAATATTTGTGCATATACACACACTCACAGAGCACTTATAATGGACATTACATTATTGAAACATATAATCATGCAGTCAGAGGCCAGCAGCTTCAGTTCCCACTACAACTGATAGTCTTACAAACCATGCAATTGTGGGTTAAGGGTCTTCCTCAAGGATCCAGCAGTGGCAGTGGAAAAATATCTACCCTGGACCTTCTGGTCCACATTCTTGTACCTTAACCACTAAGTTGTGGTTAAGTTCTTCTGAAACTGCTGACCTCCTGGGATTTTCACACACAACAGTGTGTACTCAGAAAGGTGTGATAATGATGAGAGAGATAAACGGAGAAATGCTGGAGCGACTTTGTTTCCAACTTTGAGGCGGATGGGCTACAACAGGGAAGCCCCATTTCATACTAGCAGTGTTCCTATTAGTGCTCAGTGAGTGTGTACGTGTATATATTCCTTATTTAATCCCCAAACATTACCGGATGTACGCAAACTTTTGCTCAAGACAAATCTCCACATTAGATTAGACGTTAAAACTAAACTGTTCTGAAGACTTCATAAGCATTACATAACTGCCCTCAGACTGCTCAAACATGCAGGAATAAAAACGTTAGAACGCCAGAATTACCTGTGAGTCAGAACCTTAGCCCACGCTTATTTCCCAACATCCATAGAACCGGACTGGAACAGAAAAGCTCCCGGTTTCAGCCTTTCCTTGTATTATTGAGGTTTCCGAGCAAAGAAAGCTCTCCGTCTCTCACCCCGTCTCAGCTCCAGCGAGGGTCAGGTGCTGATTTAGGCGTTTCCTTCGCAAACAGGAGCGTTTATGGCACTTTGACTTTGGTCTCTGTGCAAGAACCATGCGACGCAATCGAAACGATGGCAATCTGACCAGGAAGGATCAACAGGAGATAGGACAAGGTGCTTCACATCTGAACAAAAAACAAACTGCATTCGTGGCACAACAAACGCTGCTCGTGACTCCGCAATCTTTATGTAACACAAAACACACAATATGTGGACTACCAGGGCTTGAGAATGAGTCTTTTTCAGATACTTATATAAAATGATCTAAAGATAGCCAATTTAGGGCTAGTAATGAGGTAAACTACAATAAATGGTGTGATTTGGTACAAGCAGCATCTACGAAAGGCTGTCTTTGAGGAGTAAAGATGATCAGAGGATCTCCAGTTTTTCAACAAATGCATAAGAAAATGCTTGAAATGTTTCAAAACAATGTTGGTCCTTCGTAAAGGTCATTTCCACTTCTGTGATGCAGCATTAATGCGGAAAAGTACACTGAGATTTTAGAGCAACACAAGCTGCCTTCAAGACGCCATCTTTATCAGGGACGTCCATGCATTTATCAACAAGACAATGCAAAACCACATGCTGCACACATTACAAAAGCATGGCTGTGGAAGAAGAGGACCCGGTTCCAGACCTGTCCCCAGTAGAGAATGTGTGGATGATTTTGAAATGAAAAACACCGCACTGTTACACACCTTAAGACGTGTTTAGAGGAAGAACGGAACAAAATAACACCTAAACACTAAATCACTCGGTATCCTCTGTGCCAAAACGTCTTAAGTGTTGTGAGAAGGACCGGCAACTTAAAGCAAGTGGTAAATGCTTTAGCGACCCAACTTTTTAGGACCAACTCAGGCTCATAGTGTGTGCGATGAAATGGAATGAATCGCACTGTTGTAGCACTTTGCCTTTAGGCCTTTTTATAGGACACCTATTATAGCCCGGGGTGCGTAACGAGGGAACCACGGAACCTTTGGACCTGTTCGTGGTGGCACATTCACGCCCTCTGATTATTAAGCTGTAAATAAGGTAGCGTAAAGGAAATGTCAGAAGTACACTGCTGGTTGCGTTTCCCTGCTGTGATTTACTTCACTCCACACAGCAGATAGAGACGTATAGATGGACGCAGAAGTCAGAATTCGTCTTCACGGTTCTCGATACAGTTTGTACCAGCTGATTAGAGATGGCGACCTAGACCATCGAGACGGGCAAGGCAGATATGAGCATTTTTTTGTAGATTTTGGCTCTTTCTGTGTTTCTGTTCAATACACATAACATAGACATATTATGCATTTAAATGAACTAAAACCTCAATTCTAAGGAATTCCACACATCCCTATCCGTATGGAAGACCTCCGATCATCCAGTGTTGATGTAGATGATCTGAACAAACTCGCCCTCCACCACGCCGGTCCTCGGTGTTTCCTGGAAAAGCTGTTAGCTGCTATCAGCTCTGTAAGATCAGATTATGGCTCTGGAGTCTCTCCCTTGTTTGTTTCCCTGGGGTGACCAGGTTTCCTTGGCACTAAATAGCTTTCCCTAAACACAGTATCGACACAAAGATAGGGGATCGCTTTAATAGGAGGAAATATTTGCACCACGTTGGGTTATAATCACAAACTTTAAAATCCACACACACAACTGAAACTACTGGTTATCACTTGCTGACTACATTACCCATGATACTTAGAGGCACTGCCTCACCTTTCTACTGGGGTTAAATTCCACACAAGCACCTCTCTAAAAAATAGGATGACAAATCTTCATTCGTTCATTTTCCAAGTCCAGATCTCCGAGGAACAGCATGGCCCAACAGCATGTTGCAATTCTTCCTTCCACCTCACGATGGCAGCAGTACGTAACTAACTTAACCAAGAACAGCTGGAGGTTCACAGCCTGACACCGCATACGTCAAGCGTCCGCCATATTGGTCCAGGCAAGACCGGCTTGTAAACAAAGGTGACCGGAGGAGCTGCGTCTTTTCTGGTTAAAATGCACCAGCCGAGTCGTTTTTATATTCAAGGCGTTTGATCTACGTGCAGTATAAAAAACGTTTTGACTCCATTTCTGCATTTTTTACAGACTATTTAAACATTTTTTAAATTTCTTTGGTTGTGACTTTTGTTATCGAGTTAAACAGGTCTTGCATTGCAACTGAGAAAATCTATCATGTTTTAAAGGCGTAAATGTTTTACAAAAAACGTTCAGGCTAAATCTGTATGTTTTGTAGTAGGTATGAAATCAGTAAAATGAAATCAGGTAGTTAAACAAAAGTTAATTGTTCTGTACTTACGTACAGAATCTCAACTGAATAATCCTACAACTGCAGGGAAAAAAAGAAAAAAGACTAGGACTGGATTATTAAGTGCATGTAAACTGTGAATGAGGTTTCCAGTGCCTTGTTGAAGCTACGAAACGAAGGAAGGTGAACGTATTTAATCCAAAGCGTTACACGTCAGGAACAGAATCTTTTACTGGAACAGCACATTGTATACACTGACAAAAACAACATTTTACAAAAGAGTCCAAATTATTAACCGAACTTGGCTCTAAGCACGACCTCCACGTAAAGGAAGAGACACGGAAAAAAAAACGACCTGGCGAAACACAAAAATTCTCTCACTTTATACAGCCAGTTTCTGAAACGCATCTTTCAAGTACAAACTCGATCCTCCTTCGCTCTTCAGCTCTCTTTAGGGCAGGGGCTTACTCGCTGACCATAAACGTTACACTACGGGTGTTAACGGAGGGGCCATTTTGGACACGAACACGCTTCCTTTACACGCAGGTAGTCAAACTCGGACGCACCACGCCCCAGTGTTGGTGTGCTGCGTACCATGAGCTTTCCCATGTATTTACTGAGCTTATTACGCCTCAAACGTAAAAGCTACGTCGTGTAGGAGTCCCCCGCAGCCACTGCAACGTCAAAACAGATTCTTAGGGGGTCGAACTAAAAAACAAACAAAGGCAGGGTGTATAATCGTTAGTTCTCAGTAAGCAGCACTTCCTCCAAGCCCAGTCCGTGTTCCCACACCTGCCTCTCCGCTCTGATGCATGGGCAGGAGGTTAGGGGTACAGTACATTCCCATCAGACGGGTGGGTGATTGTGCACAGCAGCCCGAGCAGCCGCCATTGGTCCAAACCCTGACCCTCACACAGGGAGTTTGGGGGCAGAGGGAGTTCCCGGGGCTCTAGGCTCGCTCTTTGCGCTTTAACTTGGAGCTCTTCTTGGTTGTGCCGTTCTTGTTGAGCAGCTTCAGGACTCGCTCTTTATGATCCAGGACCTTCATCATGGTGTCTCTGGCCTCGGACACCTGGTCCATCACCAGCTTACAGCGCTGCATGTTTCCCTGGAGACACACACACATTCATTAAACACACTGATTTATCGTTTATATTGAAGTGCACCTAAATTCCCTTTCAAGGCCAGGTGCTCCAATGGATAATGAGATTTGAGGTAAGGGTTGTAGAGGTGCCGATCGTACATAAAAAAAACTCAGGAACTACTAATGCACACCATGACCTGATCAAACACATTTCAAAGGGCGTTCAGAAGAGGTACTTGTAAAATAATGGAGGTAATGGAGGGTAGAAAAGAGTATTAGAGGGTAACAGAGGGTAGGAGAAAGGGAGGGTAGTTGAGGGTAAGAGAGAGAGAGGGAGGGTAGTTAAGGGTGAGAGAGAGAAAGGGAGGGTATTTGAGGGTAAGAGAGAGAGAAAGGGAGGGCAGTTGAGGGTGAGAGAGAGAGGGAGGGTAGTCTGTGCGGGTCCTCGCGCGCGCGCTCGCCCGGGCCGGGCCGTTGCGGGTCCCGCGCCCGCGACCGGGCGGGCTTGCGGGTACGCGCGCGCGCCAGGAGGGTCGTTGCGGGTAGCGCGCGCGCAGGGCAGGGGATTGCGGGTCCGCGCGCGCGCGGGCGGGTCTTGCGGTCCGCGCGCGCGCGGGCGGGCCTTTTTGCGGGTCCAGAGCGCGCGCCCGGGCGGGCCTTTGAGGTTCCGCGCACGGGCGCCGCGCCCAGGGCGGTCCCTTTGCGTGATGGCGCGCCCGTGCGTCCTTGTGGATGGTGCGCGCGCGAGGGTGCGGGTATTTTCTTGTTCATCTCGCTCCGCGGGTGTTTACGGTTGCGCGCGCGAGCGCGCGATCGCCGCTGCGGTGTCCTTGCGGGTCCGTAAGAGAGAAGGAGAGAAAGGGAGGGTAGTTGAGGGTGAGAAGAGAGAGAAAGAGAGTAGGGCAGTTGAAGGGTTAAGGAGAAATTGTGAGGGGCAGTTTTTAGTGTAAGAGAGAACGGGAGGTTAGTTTTAGGTGATCTCTCTCCCTCTCCGTTCCTCCTCACCTCCCTCTCCTCGTTTTTCGTCTCCCTTCTCAGGTCAGTTTGAGGGTAAAAGAGAGAAGGAGGAGGGCCGTTTATTGTAAGAGAGAGAAGTTAAGGGTAGTTGGAGGGTGAGAGAGGAGAAAGAAAAGAGGATGGCGTTTCGTTTTCTCTCTCTCCTGTCTTCTTCCGTTCTTCCGTTTCTTTTTCCCCCTTTTTTGAGAAGATAAAAGGGGGGCAGTTGAGGGTAAGAAGAGAGAAAGGGAGGGGCAGTTGGAGGTGATAGAGAGAAAGGGAGGGCAAAGTTGAGGGTGATAGAGAGAAGGAGGTTGTTGAGGGTGAGAGAAGAAAGAGATAGGGTAGTTTGAGGGTGAGGAGGAGAAAGAGAGGGCAGTTGAGGTAAAAGATAGAAAGGCGGGCAGTTTGATGTGTAAGAGAGAGAAAGTGTGTGGAGTGGGCAGTTGAAGGTTGAGATAAGAGAAAGAAGGGTAATTTTGATGTTTTCTCTCTATCCCTCTTCCTTTCTTGTCTTGTTCCCCTCCTCTCACGTTCTGTCTTTATTGTATCTCTAGGCATTGTTAGGGCAGTTTCTGTTACGATAGAATCAAGGACTACTTGCAGTTGACGGTTAACTCTATCGACATGTGCTTTTACTTTTCTTTTGGAGAGAGAACGATATGTCCTTTCTTGTGAGTCGCGACTACCACCTAACGTTCCTTCCTTTTTCTTTGTGCAGCAGCGCCTTGCACGCGAGTTGCCCTTTTCGTTTCCCATCTCTCCCCGTCCCTTTTCCTTTTCTTGGTTCCCTCTCTCCCTGCTGGCCCCATTTTCACTTGTCCCCCTCTCTCCCTTTCCTTTGCCGTTTTTCTTTTCCTCGAGCAAACGTGGCTGGGGCCTGTTTCCTTTTACCCTCTCTCCCCTTTCCTTTCTTTTCTTTTCCGAGCTCTCCCGTGCCTCCCTTCTCTTTCCCCTTTCCTTTTCGTTTCCCCTCTCTCCCGTTGTCCGGTTCCGTTTCAGAGAGAAAGGGAGGGCAGTTGAGGGTAAGAGAGAGAAAGGGAGGGCAGTTGAGGGTAAGAGAGAGAAAGGGAGGGCAGTTGAGGGTAAGAGAGAGAAAGGGAGGGTAGTTGAGGGTAAGAGAGAAGAATGGGGAATACTGGCGGGTATCAGAGGGTAGTTTAGTACAGTCGATGGGCAGACCTGGATGAGCTCATTGATGCGGTGCAGATCATCATCAGCTCCTGCTCTCTTTTTTGGGATGAGCCCTTCCTGCAGGCTGGTGAGGCGGCTGTACACGTCATGCTCCAGACTCGTCTACAGGAACAGAGATAAAGCCATGACCTCATTCAACAGTCCTAAGTAGGGATGCACCGGATATTTGGCAACCAAAATAACCGAGAAGACGAATAATTAATACCAAACAATGACTTTTTTGATGACATGATCAAATAATAAACAGCGCGGATCGAGGCGCCCCCTGTAGATGCAGCAAACACGTCGCTGTGTGGAAGCAGGGCTGTACAGTGTGAGCGCTTCGTTCACGTCTGCTAAACGACTTCATGTTAATTCGCTCTTTCTACCGCCATCGCTTCTACCGAGTGTGCAAAGGGTCTGTCTCGTTCCCTAGAGTGCCCTTGCTGCCCCCATGAGAGCTTTCTAACCGACACTGGAACCCTAAGACTGGTTAATGAGACGGTCTAGTCTTTGCTGATTTAATCTGTCCTTAAGCTTTCTTCCTTCAATCCATTATTTTAAGTCTTCCTCATCTCCATCCAACCTTCCTCACCCTGCCTTAAGAAAAAGGATCAGTCATTATTTCTTGTCCCATGTTTATTTATGGATAATCTGAAGGAATAAGGTAGAGAGAGAAAGTAAACAAACAAAAGTTAATAGGTGTGTGCCCGATGAACCGGCGAAACCTGCAAAAAAAACCACTTTGTTGGGTTTCGCTGCATCCCTAGTCGTAACACAAAGTGAGACTCACCAGCTGCTTGAGCTGTGCAGCACACAGATGGACCTTCCAGCCCTGAGCACGGCACGCCACGCCCCTCTGATTGGCCACGTCCTGGAGGGAATTCTTCTTATCGTCTGGAAAAGGTAAAACAAGAAGAGACTGAGGAACAACGCCGATCAGGAAAGGCTTGGGCCGAGATCGAAATCATTTAACAATTATCGATATCTACAAACAAAAGACATGGCACGTTAAAGAAAAAAAGAATTAATCAGTGATAATTAAGTTTTTTTTTAAATGACAATCGAGTTCCTAATAAAAGACTATGCAGCAGCACTAACCTTTAACCCGGATGTCACTGTATCTCTGGAAGTGGTGATAGGCAGCTTTCCAGGGGTTGCGGTAATGACGCAGCAGGGTTATGGGAGGTCTGGGACGCACAGGAACGTATCGTACGCCCTCTTCATCTGGAGGTCGCATTAAAAGCACACAGTTCAATCCTTTACCTGCCTTCTACAAGACAGGGCTGTCCTGTTCTAAACGAATAGCAACCTAGGCTGAAGTGGACACGGCAGCTACAGCATGAGAGAGTATGAAAGTTAAGATTTATTAGGTTCAATACACTTCCAGCCAAAAAAAAAAAAAAAAGCCTCTTCCCTTAGGACCACACGTTCATCATCTCACGCGCTCTGTGGAGTTACTCACCCACATACTCCCTGGGAGGAGACTCAGGTCTCTCGGCTTTGCTCCCAGGAGTCCTGCTGCTAACTCGCTCCTCATCTGTGCTGTTGGTCTCCATCATTTCCCCCTCCTCGTTGGAGATGATGTGCTGCTGCTTGCGCGGTTTCTTGCGCGGGGAGGCGCCGGGCAGGAGATCCCCAGACTGAGGGGGCACAGAGAGGCCAGAGGCCTGGGTGGGGAAGACTGAGGCCTGGGCGGTCAGTGAGGGGATGGAGAGGGCTGCCAGACGAGAGGTAAATTCATTTTTCATCATATTATCATTCAGAACAAACACGGGCATCTGAACTGTTGTGTTACTTGACTCGATGACTTTAAAATAAAAACCCCCTCACAACATCTCTAACGGGTGTAACGAGCCGATTCTTGATACGGAGTACACGAGTCAGTTTTCTTCCTTTTGTATTTCTGAAGAGTAAACAATGCATAACTATGCACATTCATTCAAGAAACAAAACAAAAAAAACTTTAATCTCCTGCAATCAAAAGAAATGAGTAAAAACAGAGGTTTAAAATTGTAAACAAAACGCTCTATTGTAGTTTCATCACATCTTAAATAACAGAGTGGAAACATTCCTTTTTAACTCTGAAGAATAAGAGTATCCGTTCTGGGATACAAACCCACGTGGCCAAAAGTATTAGTATTAAAAAAATTACAAAAGTATTAATACTCTTGGCCTCATGTGGGTTTGTGTCCTAATACTTTTGGCCTCACATGGGTCTGCATCCTAATACTTTTGGCCTCATGTGGGTGTCTGTCCTAATACTTTTGGCCCCATTTGGGTTTGTGTCTCAATACATTTGGTCTTGTGTGGGTTTCCGTCCCAATACTTTTGGCGACATTTGGGTCGTCTCAATACTTTGGCCAACTTCTTATCGTCTGGGAAAAGGTAAAACAATAATAGACCTGAGGACAATGCCATTTTTTAGTAATTAAAAAAATTACAAAAGGTATTATACTTTTGGCCTCAGTGGGTGTTGCGTCCTAATACTTTTGACCTCGTGGGGTTTTGCGTCCCCAATACTTTTGGCCCTCATTGGGGTTTTGTGTCCTAATACTTTTGGCCCACATGGGTCTGCAAATCCTAACTTTTTGGCCTCAATGTGGGTGTCTGTCCTAATACTTTTTGGCCCATTTGGGTTTTTTGTGTCTCATACATGTTGGTCTTGTGTGGGTTTCCGTCCCAATACTTTTGGCGACATTTGGGTCAGTCTCATACTTTTGGCCATTCTTAATCGTCTGGAAAAAGTAAAACAAGAAGAGACTGAGGAACAATTTTTTTATATAAAAAAAATTACAAAGTAATTATATTTTGGCCTCATGTGGGTGCGTCCCAATACTTTTTGACCTCATGTGGGTTTGCGTCCCAATACTTTTGGCCTCATGTGGGTTTGTGTCCTAATACTTTTGGCCTCACATGGGTCTGCATCCTAATACTTTTGGCCTCATGTGGGTGTCTGTCCTAATACTTTTGGCCCCATTTGGGTTTGTGTCTCAATACATTTGGTCTTGTGTGGGTTTCCGTCCCAATACTTTTGGCGACATTTGGGTCGGTCTCAATACTTTTGGCCAAATTTGGGTTTGTGTCTCAATACTTTTGGCCAAATTTGGGTGCGTCTCTCAATACTTTTTGTCACATGTGGGTTTGCATCCTAATACTTCTGGCCACATGTGGATGTGTGTCTCAATCCTTTAAGCCACATTTGGGTTTGTGTCCCAGTACTTTTATTCTCATGTGGGTTTGCGTCTCAGTACTTTTGGTCTCATGTGGGTTTGCGTCCTAATATTTTTGGCCACATGTGGATGTGTGTCTCAATACTTTTAGCCACATTTGGGTTCGTGTCCCAATACTTTTGGCCATGTGTTTAATTTTGTCAGTTTAATTTGTCACTTAAACATGTCTTAAAACACTTGCATTAACCTACAGTTGGGCAAAATCATTAACATAAAGTTTATTTCATAATAAACTGTTGAATATTTCATGTAATTTATTTCAAAATGTACAGAACGTGAAAATCAAAATGGTTAGCCCCAATGGTTAGCTGCCTGGATGCCCGACATCTGCGGGATCTGGCAACCCGGGAATCGCAATATGGCTATCAAACACTCCTTGGGGAGAGTCCAAAGAGAAATGTAAAGACAGTAGTGATACTAATTGTGAAAATCATAAAATAATAATAAGTTTGGAGTTTAGGTCACATCGTTCTGTGAGGTTATCGGCTGGCTGCTAAGTAGAAATTCGGATCATCTCCCATTATCTGACTACCAAAGTGCACATAACCTGGCTGATCTGATTACGAAGTGCATGTAAGCGCACTCCTTCATGCCAGACAAGCGTAGGGGAATATGACGTGTGATTGCGCCCTCTGGTGTTCAGAAACGCATCGTTACAGCCCTCCTTTTTAAACATGAGCTGATATAAGACCACATTCACACCCTGCAGTAAAAACCTATAAAAATCAGGCCACACTAAATACCTGGTTGCACAGTATCCATCGGCTCCGCCTCCTGTTTAACCTTGACGTCTGAGAGGGCGGAGCTAAGAGCTGCCGTGCTACTGGCTGCTGGCTGAGTGGGGGAGGAGACGGCGTTGGCCATGGACGCGGGAGCGGGCGGAGTCACGGCCATGGCTGCGGGAAGAGCGGACAGAACCGCGGCGGGCTGAGAGGGAGGCGGGGGACCGGGCGGGGCCAGCAGCGCAGGGATGGCCTGCGACAGGTGCTGGGTGGGAGCTGGGAGGGGCTGCTGCTCACCACCATGAGCGGGCAGGGCCTCTACGGCGGCCATCACCGGAGGAGTCATGGCGACGTGGACGTCCGGTTTGGGCTTGACTCTGATCAAAGAGAAAAGGGAAAAAAAGTATTAAGACGCTCACCAATACAGGATCAGGATGTGCTGAAAGAAGTCAAACACATGCAGAAAGTGAGGAATCGGTCCATAGCCTGTCTCGTTCTGAACGAACCCAGATGGAGGAGCAACATCTGGAGAGCTTACCCGGCTGGTCGTGGAGATCCGGCCAGTCTCACCCCATTATCCACTCTGGAGGAATTAGGCTCGCTCGGCTGCGCTGGGATCAGACTTTTACGCACGATCCTAAAAATACACCCCAGATACACCAGACTCACGCTCAGCCCCAAAAATCACATCCCAAACCCCCCGCCCCCGCCTACTGCGTTCTATGACCTGGTGGACTTGGGTCAATTAAGTGGCTCTGATTGGATAATTACTGCAGTGAGAGGCTACGCCAAGTACAAAAAGGTTTAGGCTCCAGTTACAGGGGTACCTCGGTCCTCAGCTGATTCATGACTCACGATTCATTACAGTGATTCAGTGATTCAGACTCACAATAGCTCTCAGAAGACTTCTGCTGTGTTTATCGTGTTTCTATTTTCGTTACAGCTACAATACTGCATTCTGTAACAATAAAGGTCCTAAAATAGGTTGATATGGTTAAAATAGGTTTAAAATAAGTACAAGGACGAGAACCGAGGTAGCCCTGTACTACGAATCTCAGTGTCAGGTGGAAAATGATTCCTCAGCATAAGAAATTGAAAAACTCAGGTTATTTGGATTATTTCCCTTAGTTAATATGTACGGAAACGTTCTTTTATAATTCAAAACATGACGTGAGAAAGGTTTGTTCTGTTTACGCCCATTATTTTAGCTTTCCTTATGCCCCAGGTCAGAACGCATGAGGTACAAACTCACTTTTAAACATCTTTAAGTTCTTATAATTACCCATCATTGACTAAATTATAACGAATAAGAATCAAATAGCGAGGCACTGGCAGTCATCCTGCTTTGTTTTTTTTATAACAATGAAATGATACAGAAACTCAAAGATTTATTAGAATATTAAAAACATTAAGATGTAGCCTAATAAATAATATAATCAATGAAATAAACTAACAATCGCATAGTATAACAGTAATCTAAATATTACATGACACAGCTATTATATTACTATTTATACTGAATGTACTATTGCTAATCTAATACTATTATTGCTTTTTATATTATGACTTAAGTAGAACCAGGGATCTTTTTTCCAATACATTCTTTGGAGAGTTATGAGAAATTGCCCTGACCAACATGGCGACGATACTATGCACAGCTATCAACAGTTTTAGTAAAACTTACCAAAGATTTATCACATATAAAGATGATAAAGTGGAACACCAGACATTCGCTGCCTTAAAATGACGGAAATATAAGAACAGACTTTACATTCAGAACCCACTCACCCTTCATTCACAGGCTTCTTGCGGAGGATGCTGGGTCTGGGGGAGGAGACGAGCGTCGCGGTGCCCGCGCTGGCCCCCTGGGGGTGTGTCTGAGCGACGGTCGTAACAGGCTGCGTGGCGCCGAACGAGCTGCAGATGGGGCTTGCCACGAAGGCCGTGCTCTCGGCCAGAACGACGCCTGCAAAGAACAGACTCATTCCATCTGAACTGCTTAATGACAGCAAATCAATCCTGACTTTGATTACTCTAGTCAAACCTGACGGCTTGGCCTCGGGCTGCGGCTGCTGCGTGGCGACCGGCGCTTGCTGGAGCCCCTGCGTGCCAATGGGCGCGGCGGCGTGCAGGCTCTGCACTCCGATCGGTGCCGGCTGAATGCCCTGGGCGGCCATGGAGGCCGGCTGGATGTTCTGAGTGCTGATCTGAGCCGACTGCAGGCCGATGCGATCCACAGCCATCAGCTGCATGGGGTTCAAATGCACCGTGGTGGCCACGCCCACGCCGGCCTGGGCAGGAAGAGTTGAGCTCGGAGTCTGAGCCGTGACTGAGTGAGAGAGCATCGATATAAACGTGACTTCCGGCGGGAAACGAACGAAAACAACCAGAACAGAGCAAACATTTCCCATAAGGAGTCAAGTACATTGGAATGGGTTCCAGATCCCCAGAAAATCCCCCTGTATAAGGCATTATCAGCATTAATGGAGCTGTACTGTACAGGAGCTCCTGATTTATGATGGAGATATGATCAACAAATCCATCAGAAGTTATGGATCATGAACTGATGAGTTTAATATCGTCTATACTGTATCGTTAACACACATTAACACTCACATTAACCTACAGTTACCCAAAATCATTAACACAAAGCTTTTAAAAAAAAACAAAACACTTACTCTATTGGTGAACTCTGGGCAATATCAATAATGGCTCTTAAATAACCTTTTGGAGGTTTATTTGCACCAAGAACACAGTACTTTAGATGTAAAAATAAAGAAAAGCATCATAAACCCAGCACCACTGCACTGAATCATGATTCGTGAATCAAGTCTCGGTTGAAACAAGTTTAAGCAAGTGCGCGGAGTACCACGCAAATACCAAGAACCAAGGTACCACTGTATTATTTAAATTCAGGCACAAAAAGTAAAGTCCCAGCTATTTGTGAGGCATTTTACCTAGAGATACTGGGAAAAAAATCTCTATTTTCTGTGATTTTATCGATAATCGAGCCACAGACCTGACGATCACTGGACTGCACCATTCTGAGTAACTCCAGCACCAATAGTGCATGAAAATCCCTGGAGATCTCACACACATACATCTATATACACTAACAATATACATGTGGCCAAAAGTATTAGGACACAAACCGAGATTCTTCCTACTTGCCACATCTAGTTATTTTATAATCCCCATATGTGATTGCTTATGCTCTATTGTACCTATCTATCCCTCATGGAGTGTAAACGTAATAACAGAAAGAGTGCGCTTCGGGCGTTTACCTGGATAGGGTCGGATGGTGGAGACGGAGCTGGTAATAGGGGTGTAGGTGTTGTATGGGTACGTAGGTAAGAAGTACTGGAACTGGACCGGTACAGACGGCCTGAATGGACACACGGCAAAAATAAACCGATAAAAAATCAGAAGAAAGGCAGGTTTATATGCTGTCTAGGTGCACACGTACTGTACAAGGGTCCACTTGGCATCCTGATGAAGCTCCAGTGTAAGGGGAGGGAACACAATACTCACCACTGTAGGCTATAGGAGCTGTTTTTAATACTTAATACTAATTTCCTGTATTTTCTGGTTTGTATTCCAATAAAGAGACGGATAAATCATTATATATGGTCTTTACACCATTGCTAATACAACAAATATAACGGTGGCCTAAGACTTCTGCACAGCACTGAATAAACCAGTCTTTATCCGAGACTTCCTCAAAAGCCTAATTAAGGAACGCTTAAGATGCACCACAACCACAAACGCTTTAAATCTGAGAGGTGACCTGTTGTCGCTGCGAGCCTCCATGGTGACGGGGTTTGGGGAGGAACGATGGCCAGAGATGGGGATCAGATTGGTTCTCTCTCCGGAATATTCCGGCTGGATCCGAGGGGACGTGTGAGCGATCGGCTGAGGGACCACTTTAGCTGCAGAAAGATGCACAAAAGCCACGTTATGAGCACATCCATGACTCGTCCATGCTGGGTTGAAGAGTTTTCTGTCTAAATCTAAAAACTAAAAAGAGGGATGCACTGAAAACAAGAAATGAATTTATGTCCAGTTAAATGTGTTAAACCACAGATCTGCTTCAGATACTGCAGGGCTTACATTTTCCCCCATGTTAGTCCTCATAGCTTCTTCAAAACGTCATTGCTCGGTGTAAATCACTCAGTCTTTTCACTTATTTTTGTCGTATGAAAATGGCAAAAAAAAAAAAAGCACTTCTGGTGTTCGGACGAATAATTTAGGTTGCCAAATATTCAATGTGCCCCTACTTTTTATGCTACTGTAATGTAACTAAAGGGTATTTTCACAAGAAAGCTGGGTGCAAACAATACACAAATGTGTCAGAGATACCCCTGAAAACACGAGTGGAACGCTACCACCTACACACATCACAAACACAAATAAGTACAGGAAAGTCACCCACACAAACACAAGGAACTTGTACAAAAAAAGTCTGTAAACACATCATCCGAGTGACAACAGTCTCTAGTACAACGTTTATAATGATTTAGTCTCTAGATAATTTCTGTTTTTGACCCTTTTCGGTGTCCGTAATGTCAGCGCATCTCTAATCTACACCCAAACCACAGACTTATGAATTAGTGCTATTACAATTACAAACTGCCCTTCTCCATTCATACACCATACAAACACAGTTTAGATGGCAGGGTTTATTAGTCCCAGGACACCCAAAACACATCAAGAGCCGAAGCCACGGTTCAGATTCTCACTGCTTACCAACAGGGATGGCAGAGCTGGTGACGGCCGTGGCGTGGGAGGAGTGTGAGGCCATGGCCATGGTCACTATGGCGCTGCTGCTCATCTGGGTGTGTGGAGCAGAACCTGCGGACCAGACCACAGGATCAAAACCAACTTCATCACATGATCACATGCAAAGGCCCTCTGTTCGATTTTTGCAAACTTTCGCCGGGAAATTTTTGCAAACTCGCCGACCAATCAGCGCCACATGAAGCAGCTCCTGTATTTTCAGTCTGCCTCTCCTCTGACAGCGTTTACATACTTGCCACCAGACTAGGGGTGGGCAATACGGCGATATTTAACCGGACCGTGATAAATTTTGGGGTGATACAATATGTTTACCATAATCGCCCACCCCTACACTAGACGGAGTGAGGACTTTACCCTCTGTTGTTTCCTTTCCTCCTCAGAACCAGAGTCTTATAAGAGTAATACAGCGGAACGCTTCTTCAATCGACCAATTTGGGCGTCGTCCAAATTTTTTATTCTCCCAAATTCAACTTTGAACATCAGCACCCTAAACAGGACAATCGATGGTAAATAATGTGCCGAAACCAAACACAATGAACATTTCTGGCTGAATACCAAACACATTTTTTAAATCGAGCACAAACTTAGTAACTTTTATTTGTTTCATTTTGTCTTTTTACTTTATTCCTCCGGATTAATCATGAATAAACATGGGACAAGAAAAAGTCACATAAGAAGTAGGCAGCAAGGGCACTCTATAGGTATTAAGACGGACCCGAATCGCTATAAATGCCAAAAGAAAAAGAACAACTAGAGTGCGGGATATATATTTTATATATATATATATATATATATATATATATATATATAAAAAAACACCTCGAGGCTGCGTTTCCTTTCATACCTGTTGTGGTGGTTGAGGGAACCGTGTTGGTAGCCAGGATGGGGGCGACGGTTGCCGCGGCGACCGGGGTCACAGTGCTGAACATGGGCTTCTGGCCCATGGTGTGCGTGGGCTGAGCCTTCTGGGCTCCCATGGCCGGGTGGGAGGGCAGCGTGATGCGCGTGGCCGTGTCTCTGGGAGCGGGAGGTCTCTGGATGCTGATGGCGGGTGGAGGAGGGTGGATGGTGAGGCCCGGGCGCCTGAAAACAAGAAACAGATCAGCCTTCGATCCATTTCACACAGCTATCAAACGTGGAAGGGGACCAGAGCGTGACCGACCCGTGCACGAGCTCTGCGGTGTGGGTCACTGGAGGGCTGATTACAGGAGACTGGGTCCTGGCTGCTGAGATGGGGGCGACCACGGTGGGCAGGACAGCGCTGGAGGTGGTGGCTGTGGGTCGAGACTGCACATGCACATACACAGCAGTTATAACCACGGACAAGAGCAGGTTAATACGAGATTATGGGTGCATGTTCAATATGTTCAGGGACAGGAGGATAAATAACACACCGGAATCGACTGATGGATGATGTGCTGCACGGCTGCAGGCTGACCCAGAGCTGCATTCGCACCACACGCCGGTCTCAGGACGGTGGGGCCTTTGGTGCTCGACATCACAGCTGCAGCAGCTGCACCTAAACAATCAGATGATCAAAAACAGTCATCTCATCTGGACCGGATATAATCCTATTCCTAGATAATGCTCTGGTTCCCTCGCTAATGATCAGGGGTGGGTTTCCCAAAACTGACCCATCCGGACCCATTTTTAAGTCACTAAGCATTTCTTAACTTGACCTTCACATGCAGTTCTACCTAAAAAACAACAGAGGGCGCTCAGTTAAAGTCCGTTTAGTCATGCCATCGAATGCAATTGCATTTTTGAACACCAGAGGGCGCACCATTGTTTGGTTACTTTGACTTTCTATGCAAGACATTTTGGTGCAGTAGCATTTTTTAAAACCCCTTCAAAATTCTTTTCATTGAAGGAAATTAGATTCATTGTTTACATTTTTTATACAAGAAAAGTACATACTAAAATTGTTATTCTTCAGAAATAAAAAAGGCACGTTTTCACTAAGATGTTTAAGAATCGGTGAAGCTACAACAGAGCGTTTTGTTTTTAAACCTGCCTAGAGTAATGGCTTTTAATTGCAGTGCACTGTTTTGCATTGTTTACATTCCGGAAATAAATGAAATCAGTGTGGTGAATCGAGTCATGAGCACGGTGCATCCTTACACCCCTACCACAGGCACTATATTCTCCATTTTATTGTATCCTTTCCTTTAGTTATTGTATTTAATATTTGCTATATTCTCAATTCTATTAATAACAGTTTAACTTATATTCTATTTTATTACAGTATATTTTACTTAGAATTTTTCAATTTTACTCCACTCTCTATAGTCCACCTGTGCATTTAAAAATATTAATATAAATGCATTATTTAGGTAATTTTGTTGATTTTTTTACATATATCATCCAAGCCGCTCAAGCAGGTCGGGTCCCTTTTTGAGTCTTGGTCCTCCCAAGGTTTATTCCTTATAACATTTAGGGAATTGTTTCTTGCCACTGTTGCAAAACAAACATCAGTACGAGCTCTGAAAGCTCTGAATACTTTTGAAAAAGTTAGCTACATCGTTTAGGTTGACGTCATTTGTTCAGGACATGGTCGATGATTTGTATTCAAATTTTCGATGATTAGAATTGGATACAGACCACAGTTATGAGTAATTGATCTATCTTATCTATCGAGGAGAGGCTACGATCCGACTGGGCTGACCTCGGGGTAAGTGGGAGGTGAAGGTGTGAGGGGGAGCGGTGGGAGAGCTGATCTGCAGCGCTGGTGTGCTGCTCCTGATGACCACGTTGGTCGCCATCAGGTGGTGCAGGTTGCTCTGTCCCTGTAAGAAAGGTAGAACGAGGTAAACGAGAAGCCCTGTGACCTAACCACACACGAGGGCGGGGTCTAAGCATCTACAGTACCTGCTGACCACTGATGGTGGCCACGGGGATGGAGGCTGGAGTCATGCTGCTCTCCAGGGAGACCGTGATGTGGCCGGGAACCTTAGCTGGACCGGGAATGTGCCCCTGGGTAGCAACTGGGGCTGGGGCGATAAGTCGACTGGGCATGGAGGCTTTAAGACCGGCCTGGAGAAGCAAGCAAGACATTAATATATATAACACACACACTGTTTATTTATATATAGTGTCTATGCTGAACTGCCAAAAATATCCAGCCACCAGCATAAGTGTGCTTCTACTTTAAGTAGTTTGCCTCATCAACCAGCTGACAAAGCCACTGTTTCACAGTACATAAGGAAGCACCTTGAGCGCCGCGTCGCTGAAGGGCGGCTGCTGTCCCTGGGCCGCGTGAGCCGGAGGCGGAGCCACGGTGACAGTAGGACTGGGCTGGATGGAAATGTGCTGCGCTAGAGCTGGAGTCTGGCTCAGGGTTTGCACTTGGGGATAGGGTCTGACCACCACCGTCTCCTGCTTATCGTCACGGAACGGGAAGGCCGCTCCAGCCACGGTGCCGCCGGGGAGGGGGTCCTGGTGGTGGTCTGCCTCTTTGGCGCCTTCAGCTACATAAGAGAGAGGAGATGGTTATTCTTAACGCAGCGCAGGCAGATCAAGAACCCTGCCCGAGAACGCAGCGCTCGCTTATCGCTCGGTTCAGCAAAGGCAGCCAAGTAGGACTTTGATGCTGGTCAAGGAGTAACGTGAACGTACCTGGCTGGCTTCCTGGCACGAGGCCGGTGTTGGCAGCAGACGCTGGGCCTTGTCCCGCTCCTGAAGGAGGCAGAGGGCCCCTGGGAAACTGCTGGGAACTCATCTTACTTCAAGAACCTACAAGCAGAGACCTGATCAGCCCATGCAGGCCAAGCCGACGAATGATTTCGGACACTCCCTCAGTCTCGGTGCCTCAGAGAAACAGACTCAGTACTTTATAAAGATGTTAACTTTGGCAAAATCAAAACAAAATGACTCGCGCTAAATTATCGAAGTAGTGCACTACCAACGGTACTGGCATAAATATGACACTATTAAGTGTGCACTTTTACACAAAACACATAACAACAACATATAGGCGTTCCCTAAAACTCACGTAAAAGTGGTGCACCAAACGTTCACATTTGTACCCTATGCAGTGTGCACTGTCGGGTTTGGAACACAGCCACACAGATGTAATGCTTTATTGCTTTACAAACGTTAACTTGTTAACAATTTTGACAAAGTATACATATCGTAAAGGAGAATCTTTAAAGTTGTGTAAAACCTGCGTTGGTAGCGCACTACGATTCGTAGGGTAACGCGGTTTGGGACACAGCTTAAAGCATACACCAACATGAGCTAAGTAGGATGCAAGTCAAATTTGTTTACGTTTAACGACTATATTATTTTAGATGTTTATCAAACATTTAATCATTTCATGTAAAACGCTTTGAATTTGGCGCTAAAATATGTAAAACTGCTATTATTAATATCAACACTAACGTGTTTATAACGCATCAAAAAATCCTGATGGCTGTGTTTCAAATAGCACACCGACTACTATATAGTGTGTCAAATTAGCGTTTGTAGTGCACTACTTTTACACGCCATTTAGTACAACCATACGCGGTTTGGGACACGGCTTAACCGACCATTAACGTTACCTGGCTTTCAGCCAATGCGGTTTCATTTTGCTTTTAGTTGCTCTAACGTTACTATTTTGAAAGCACTGTCAAATTTCGCTACAGAAGTTCACGTCTTTATAGCGTTTATAAATTATTTATACGTTTTGTCTTGAAAATCCGTCAAAACAAAGCAAGCTGATTAACGATAAGTAGATTTAGCTGAACTGTCAAATACTTAGATGCTTCCGCTTCGAGACTAAACTAGATAAATACGTTTAACTATTTAATTTCCAGTCGAAAGCAACAAAATCTTAAATAAGTATATTTTTGTTTATTCAACCTCGAAGCTCGAGCGCGCTACCTAAATCAGAATAAGCCTGTTAGCTGCTACCGGTTTGAGTTATGTATTTCACACCGTGCATGAGTTTTACATCGTGCAGCGCGACGACGAAGGAAGAAAAGATATTATGAATAATTACCGAGATTTTGTGCTTTAATGTCGCTCCATAGTTTCACAGCTAAAACAGCAGCAGTGCAAAATGATGCAGATAAAATGGGTGCTAAGAAACGCGACATTTCAAAATAAAAGTCCGTTTACTCCATAAAAGTCTCCTGTAACCATTCGAATGGTCAAGTCAGATTTATTTCTAAAGTGCTGTTTTACAACAGAGTATTGTCTCAAAGCAGCTTTACAAATGTCTAGACCCTCGGCAGTAACTGAGCATAAGGAGAAACCTTGGAAGAACCAAGACTCAAAAAGGAACCCAAACTACTTGGGCAGCCTAATTACTAATAATTAGTACTTAGTAAATAAGTTACCTAATTAATACGTTTATGGTAATAGTTTAAATAAACCGAAGCTACATTAGAAACATTAAAATAGAGAATAGAATAAAAAAGCAAATATAATAAATAGTATATATAATAAATAAAATAATGTCAAGAATATGAGTATCAACATTATTTAGTCCAGTAAATAGAGTCGCTGTAGGATCTCGTGTCCTCAGCGGGAAAGTTTTTTAGGCATGGCATCCTCAGTCAACCAGAGGAGGAGTGGGGGCGCTATTGCCCTCTGATGTGGTCTGAGTAGCGGTATGAGGACTGGAACTGATGAAGGAAGAACGGCTTGAGTGGAGCTGGAACTAGTACTGGAAGCTTAGTGGGAAAACAGAATACGTACTTAGGGATGTTAAGAACACAGAGTCTCAACAATTCCAGATCACCACAAAACTCTTTGATTATGAACCCCTGTCTCTGCCTTTAGTCCAAGGAAAGGATGCACAACCCAGGCAATATAGCTAGTGCTGTCTTTTTATTATTTCCCATTGAAAAACATATATTGGATATTCAATTCATACTAATTTTCCCCAATATGTATACACTTTATAGCACCCATATATCTACCAAATGATGATACATCAATAACGTAAACAAATAATCACTGAATAACTTAAAAGTTTTGATTTCTTACTGATGAAACCAGTTCTTGATTATAAGCTTAGGGTATTAAATTAATGATTTTCTACAGCACCCAGAGTTTGTACCACTGAATCAATTATTCTTTAATGAGATTTTGTCCTTTATCAATCAGTGGATCAGTGTTTGAATCAGTTAATTATTTGAATCAGGACTGATTTTTGCTCCTCTGCTGTTCAACAAGAGTTTGAATCAGTGAATCAATCATTAATTAATAAAATTCTCTCTTTTATCAATCAGCAAATCAGTTTTTAAATCAGTGAACTGTTAAAATCATGGCCGAGATTCACTCTTCTGTCATTTAGTCAGGCAGTGTTTGAATCAGTTAATTGTTCTGTCAATTCAGAGATTCTTTATTTTTGCCATTCAGCAATTCAAAATCAGTGAACTAATTCTACGTGAATGAGATTCGCTACTTTATCAATCAGTGAGTCAGCATTTGAATCAGTGAATCATTTAAGTCATGACCGAGATTTGCTGTTCTGTCATTTGAATCAGTGAATTGTTCTACTATTACAGATATTCTTTTTCATTGTTGTTTGAATCAGTGAATTGTTTGAGTCATGACTGAAATTTGTTTCTCTCTTGTTCAGGGAGTCACCGTTTGAATCAGTGAATTGTTTAAGTCAATACCAAGATTCTGTTTTCACCAGTGTGATGAAGTAAGCCACCCTTACCCATCACCCATTAGTGAGGACATGCTTACTTTATGTTTGGTCTTATGAGTATGAAGGCCTATGGGAATAGAGGCTGCAAGGACCAGAACTTTAATCATCTGGGACAGTCCACCCTCTGTAAAGGAGAGGGGGAGAAGCGTACTGTTGAGTTGGGTATGGTGTGCATTAGTAATGTCGGGTGCACTGTTTGTATCATCAATGTTTGCGGTAGGACGTAGGCAAAGGTTATGTGTGTGTAAAGTATCAGGAACATGGGTAATGTTAATCTTGAAGGTAACTTGTGCTCTTGATGTACCTGTGTGTATTTTGGTTTAGCCAGTAGGAGGGGCTACAGGTACAAAAAGCAGCACTCAGGAAAGGCATGGAGAGAGTGCAAACCGACTATCTGGCTTTGTAGTCATCAGCAGTCAGCATTATGTGTTAGCACAAATATAATTTATTTTATCACATCAATACATGGACGTCTGCAGATGTTTTAACTGATGAGGTGTGAATAAAAGTATCGGAAGAAGTAAGACGACATTGGTGCCTCGCATGTCATTCTGGTGGCCTTGACTGGTCGCCCGACGCTATCCATGGGGTTTACTCCATTACAACCAGGCTCAGTGAATATTTCTGTCAATTTAGTGTTTCGTTTACTTTTTTCCATTTAGTAGGTCAGTGTTTGAATCAGTGATTCTTTCAATCAGCTGGTACCCCTCCCTTTTAGAGCTTCACTATTTGAAACAGTGAATCATGAAGTCATGATTAAGATTCACTACTCTCTCATTTAGTGAGTCAGTGTTTCAATCTTTTACGAATAAGATTTTTCTCTCTTCTAAGTCAGAGAAGCATTATTTGAATCAGTGAATCTTTTATTTGAATAAGATTCGCTCTGCCCCAGGTCAGGGTTTAAACCGGTTAACTGATTAAGTCATTATTATCAAGATTCACTCTTCTGTCATTCAGTAGGTCAGAGTTTGAATCATTTAATTGTTTTAAGTCATGACAGGAATTCACTTTTCGGTCATTCATTTGATTGTGACACAAATGAGCTCTTTTCTCACGCAGTATATAGGAATTGAATTACACACTACGGAATAAATGATTCACTGATTCAAATGCTGGAGTGCTGAAGAAAAAATGAGTACCCTATGTTATGAACAAATACGAACTCCATCTATAATGTGTGAGGTACCACAATCTGCTAATCAAACAATTAGCTCGACCTATCACTCGTAGCTTTTAATTTATACAGTGGTTCGTTGTTTGTTTTATTTGAAGCATTCATCATTGATTGATAACTCTATGGACGTTATAAAGTGATAATCTAATCGTTTTGTTTGTAATTAGTTATGAACAAAAATCACGCTTCTGACATTTAGCGAGTCACTATGAATGAATCAGTGAATCTTTCATACGAATCCTTCTGTTAAGATTCTCTCGTTTAATGAATCGCATTCGGTCTGAGCTGACGAGTTCTAGTAAGTATCAGTATCTCTGTGTAAAATAAGGCGCTTAATAGCACGATTTGGCAACTGTTATTAATTGTTTGACACTGCATATGCTGCAAGTTTGGCCAAAACAGTCGGGGAACCGTGAATCGAAACTTAGCCGACTCAAGGCTAACCTAAACTTTAGATTTCTGTCTGGTGCCACTAGATGGCAGAATGGTCACACTGTCAACTGCACCAAGGATTTACTTATTAGTGAATATATATGAGCTAACGACAGCTGTAAACGAGCGTGAACCATAAGCCCATGAATGAAACGTTCATTTTTCTACCAGCCCATCACAGTACTGACTCTGTTTCGAGTGCCAGCGGTGCCCACAGACATGACTGGGAATCTGGCACTGCATGGCATCACTCGATCACTCTGAATCCCGCACCATGTAGATTTCCTTCATGTCACAACCCAGACCCTCAACCTGTTTCCAGCAGCTAACTCTTACCTGTGAGATTTCGAAGTTGTGCAGGATCCAACCAACAGTACAGGGTGCAAGACAGGTGCCAGTCCATCACAAGGGCACACATACACCCAATCACACTGGGACACTTTAGAGACTGACCTAAAGCATGTTTTGGAATGTAGTAGGAGCATTCAGACACAGGGAGAACATGCAAACTTCACAGAGGACTTGCCTTTAGAGCTGTGAGGTGACACTATTCCACCGTGCCACCCCTACTAACACCACACTTTTCCTGGACAGGGCTGCACGGCCTATCCCAGAGAACACAGGACACATGCCACGAATGGGATGCCGGCCCATTGCAGGGCCAGCAGGGGTCACTTGCAAAAGCAGCAAATGATCTACAGACCAGCTACCTCTCCCTCATCCACAACCAATCAGGTCGGCATGTGAAGCCCGACTAGGCTGGAAGGCTCGGCCAGGAATCAAAGCCAGGTATTGCACCACCCAAAATCATTAACACAAAGCTTAATTTATAAAAAAAAGTGAAAGTGAAAAGTAAAAGCAAAACACTTACTCTATTGGTGAACTCAGGGTGCTAGCTGCTAATGCTAACCACTCAGCTTAAAAACCAAGAGGATTCATGAATCGTGAATCATTTATGCTACTACAACACAACTAGCATACAGACCACTGTATCCTACACTGACTGGCCTTAGGTGACGCTTTGTGTATTCGTACATGTTTGTTGGCTTGTTAAAAAAATTGGTGCATTAAAAATAACTGACACCTTAAACAAGTGTTAGACATCTCTTTCCTCTTTGAAGCATGACTACAAGTTCTTGCAGGCTTCTAAGTTTTGCAGATTGAAGATAAAAATAAACGTTTGTGCTCGGCAGTCCTTGAGGGTGTGTTCTTCCCCTTTTTCTTGTGATACTGTTTCCCATATTTTGATCGTCCTGACACACTTCCGCATTCCACGATGCATTGTAACAAGCACAAAACCTGTGTAGTTCCTGTGAAACCGAACGCCCCGACACCATTGTGTGTGTGTGTGTGTGTGTGTGTGGTGAATTGTTTCATCCATCCTGTGCTGCATTTCTGAAAAAACTCCCAAATGTGGAAACACTGTGGTAAATGTGTTTCATTCCTGAAGAGGTCTGGAGTTATTTTGGTCGTTTCTGTGTGCTTTCTGTAACCCCACCACTATGAGCTGATAATTCTTTTCCACTTAGACATGCCGAACACAAACACAGAAAAAAAATACACAAAACCACAAACACACAAAGATTTCTAACGGCTTAAGAATGCATGCTGCAAACAAAAAGTTAAATTAAGGATACACATACACTGATCAGCCAAAACATTAAAACCACACACAAACCGAAATACAAATAACATTGTTTATCTGGTTACAGCAGTACAGGGTAAGCTCTGGGATGTATCAGATGGTCCGAGAACAGTCTGTTCTCATTGTGGACGTGTTGCAAGTGGGAGAAATGTTCAGGAGTAAAGACCTGAGCCACTTTAACAAGGGACAAATCGATATGGCCAGAAAGTTCATATTTCAGCTGTCTTTTTCTAGCCCACCATCGCAGTGATCCTGGTTCGTGCCCCCTTGGTGCCCACGGACACGACTGGGAGTCCGGCACTGCGTGGAACCATTCCACACCATGTAGCCTGAGATTCCTGACTTACTTACCATAGCCATTTAGGTTCACGAGGAGGCATTTCTGACATCACAGGGTGCAAGATAGGTGCCAGTCCATTGCAGGACACACACTCACTCACACTGAGACACCAAATGACCCAACGCACATCCTTGGAGTTCACTAGTAATCCATAGTACCCAGAGGAAACCCATGCATACACTGAAAGAACAGGCAAATTCCACAGCAGCCAAGCCAGGACTCATCTTTGGTGCTCTGAAGCGACCTTGTGCCACCGTGCCAACAATGCACAGTGCAGCGCACTCTGCTGAGTGCTGGGAGTGCTGGTAAGACTGTTCACCACAAAAGTGCCAACAATGGGCACACAAGTGTCAGAACTGGACCTTGAACATTTATATTTACATTTATGCCATTTAGCAGACGCCCTTATCCAGAGTGACTTAAAACTGATGCAGTCTTACAGTTGAAGATATTGTACTGTAGGTTAAGGGCTTTGCTCAAGGACCCAACAGTGGCAGCTTGGCAGAGGTGGATTTGAACCCTGGATCTTCTGCTCCATGGTCGAGTACCTTAACTGCTAGGCTACCACAGTCAATTTAAGAAGGATGTCTGGTCCCGTTTCTTTTCCATCACGTGGATGGTCGGGTTTGTGAGCACAGTTTGGCACTAGGATGGGTGGGAAGAAAAATAATCCATGGATGGAATGTGATGCTGTGGGTAACGTTCTACTGGGAAGTCCAGTGTCCGGCCAGACCTAAATGCGGATGTTAATTTGACATGTCACACCGACCTAAAGATTGTTACACACCAGATGCTTCTAATAATTTAACTTGGGCGCTTGGGAAGCAAGTGGTTCCAAGTCCCAGGAGTGCCTTCAAGCCAGGTCGGGCATCTCATGTTGACACGATTAGTCTGAGGGAGGGGGAGTGGATCAATACCCCAGCGCTGCAACCATTTCTTTCCTGGGAAAGGTTACACCTGCGCGCTGTGTTCTCCAGAGATAGTCAAGAATAAGCAGGGATAAATATTTAACTTAACATCCGCAACTTAATCTCCGTTACAGTAATCATGTTCTGTAGTCGGACTTTCTTGGAATAGCAGTTAAGGTACTGGACTATGGACTATCGAGAAGGTCCAGGGTTCAAATCCCACCTCTGCCAAGATGCCACTTTCTCTCCTTCAGAAAGGCCCTCAACCCAAGATTGCTTGGATTGTGAGATTGTATCAGTTGTAAGTCTATATATTAGGGTTCGAATCCGTGTTCGAAACTCGGTGGTGCCTTTCAGTTTGCCCTGTGTCACATGTAGGCACTGAAAGATGGGAGACAGGTCAGTGAATCATCTGCATTGCAACAAGACTATTAGTAATCAAGTCAAAACCGAGACAAGATTAAGATTTTTTTCATGATGCAAGAGTAAAAAGAAAAAAATAGAAAAACATTAAATTAGTTTGTAATTGAATTTGCATTTATTATACATGATACTGTATATTTTAATAATATTATATTTCATAATATATTTTGTGTAATATAACATTAAATAATATGTAGCCTAAAATGATATGTATTATATTTAATATTAAAATATTTATTATTATTATTATATTATTGTGTTGTAATGTAACTTTTTTCAAACTTAATCAGAATCACCACATAAAGTCTGAATATAAACAACAACATCCATTCTATTCGTTTTTATTATTCAATGTGAAATCATCATCATAATAACATTTCAATCTGCCCTCAAACTAAAACGATCCTAAACTAAACTAACTAATTACGCAAAACGAGTGAAAAGGTGAAAATGCAGACTTACAATCAGACTATTCAAAATAGAACGTGTTGATTGATTGGATGCTGAATGAGAAGAGCAGGAACTGGTTTTCCCTGTTAGCCAATCAGAGTGCAGATATTATTTAGGCATGTAGAGAAAGGACTGATCTAATCTGTTTGAATGGATTGTTGATATTCAATAACAATAGAAAAAAAAGTTCAGTTTATAAATAACGTTACCTCAGACAGAAGCATCGGACTCGGCTGGTCTCGACAACAATTTCCAAGACCGAGACAAGACCAAGTCCAAATGAGGTCGAGACCGAGACTCAATTATGGTCTTGAGACCGACTCGAGTACTACAACACTACCTGCCTCCATTTCTACTCACTCTTTCAACACCAAGCAAAACCGTGATAAACCGTGATAAATGTTCGCTTAGAACAACCATTTATCTGCGATTTCCTCTGGGAAAACAATCAATTTAATCACACTGGCATGATGGCGAACTCTAAGGGTTAAATCATCCAAGTAATCCTGTTAGAACCTGGTGCTGGTTCACTTTACTAAACCTGACCATGTCCTAAAATGTTTGCCTGCCTATGAAGCCAACGATTTGGGGCTTCCTGTGTAGCTTCATTCCAGCTCACATTCCAGGGCCTTCCAACAATATTTACACTCAACATTCCTCCATATTTCTCCTGGAACTCTCCACGTAGTCCTTCTACATCTCTGGAATGTATAGCATTTAGCAGACGGCCTTATGCAGAGGGCCTAGAGAGTGGCATCTTGGCAGTGCTGGGGCTTGGACTCTGGACCTTTCTGGTCAATAGTACAATATCTTGACCATAATAATGTAGCAATGTATTTAACCACAGAAAATACTTTTACTTTTACTTAGTTGAGTTACTGGTTTCCTTTGGCTAAGTTTCAAATGCCTGACTCTTATTATGACCTACAAAAGTATTGGGACACACCACTTAATCATTGAATTCAGGTGTTTCATTCAGTCCTGTTGCCACAGGTGTAAAAATCAAGAGCCTAGCTTTATATATATATTATTTTAACACAGATGCAAGAACAGACAAAATGCAAGCACGAGAAAGGCATTCGCGAGAGTAGAACAGAGGAGCGAGCACACAGAGACACAAAAACACTTTGGCTAACTACTAGCCAGTGCTGTGCAAGCCTTACATACTGTCAAACTGTAACTTTCTGCTGGTTAATGGATAAATATTTCAGAGCAGTTTTACCACCCTATAAAATTCTGAAATCTAAAATAAAAGCTAAATTCCAAGCTAAGATGCGCTACCTAAATAACATCCGTAGAGGTATTTTCTATACACTGATTACAAAACAATCATTTACAAATCACGCGAGAAAAGAAAATGAACAATGCCGCATTCTTCAGTGGTGGAAAGTCTTCCATTTTGGGCTGGTTGGTACCTAGAGGGGATATTTTTAGCCATTAATCTGACCGTTAGCAGGCTGAGCAGCAGATCCCTGACCCCTGTACATGTGGGAGTGTTGGTATTTCCTAACAAAGGTGATTAGTACACAGGACGTGGTTTACGTCTTACCTTAGGCCAGTGGTTCCCAAGCTTTTCTTTCCTGTGCTTTCTTTTGAAGTTAACAATATTTGTGATTCCCCCTCACGTACATGTCTTGCTTTGAAATTCTAATTGAACAAAACAAAATAAATTGACAAATTACCATTATAGAGGAATTTTTCCAAATGACCTATGTTTATCAAACATGTCTCATTCATTTGCTTTGCTGTGACCCCCCCTTAGGGGGCGTGCCCCCAGTTTGGAAACCTCTGCATTAGGCTTCCTTCTACGCTATTATTGGTGTTTATTTTAATATTTTTATCATCTAGGAACACCATAAGGTTGTATCTTAGGGCCTTTCTGAAAATGCTGCTCTAAGAACAGATTATTAGAAAACATAACACTATAATCTCCCCAAAACGGAACGCACACTGTGGTTACCTACAGATGATAACGTCATTTGCAGGATTTTTGGCAGATGATTCATGACATTGAAGTACAAACCATTATGTCCCCTCAGTGTCACGGATCTGTACCTCTTACCCTCACTAAAAGAGTTAGAACAAGTTTTTAAGGAAATACTTGTACTGTTTTACTGTAAGGTCTTTTAGCAAAATGTACTTTTATACTTCTACTTGAATAAAATATATAGCATGAGCCATACTTCAACTTTCACTTGGGTATTTTTTATATTTTTAATCAGATTAGTAGTCCAGCACTCTTCCTGTACTTTTACTTAAGTAAAGAACTTGTGCTTCTGCCTCCTCTGTCCGTAGACATGCGTTCGGTTATCAGTTGTTGCCTTTAAAGTGTTTCACTGAGTGTGTGTGTCCTGCCATGGACTGGCACCCTGTGCTGCCGGTTAGGTCCCGGCTCACCACCGACCCTGAACTGGATTAAGCGGGTATGAAAAGTGAACAAGTAAGAGTGTGAGGTATTATTAGACAAACCTGCTCCATATCCTTCTTTAAATCTGCTCAGAGCACAGGTTAATTTAAAGTGAATTTAAATAGCATCCTGTTTTGACCTCACTTAACCAGTTCAGGGTCATGGGGGTGTTTGGATCCTGTCCAGGAATTCACTGGGCAGAGGTACACCAGAGATACACCCTGGACAGCGGTGCCAGTCCATCACAGCTTACATAAACACACCAACTGACCTTGGCCTTCCAAGCCCAACACGTTGTTCTGAACCCAGGTCCTCTGGAGCTGCTGTTTCCAGCAGGTGGCTCTACAATCCGAGTCACAGAAGCTGCTCTGGTAACTGCACTGCTATGGCACTCAGATGGCACAGTAGCCCATTACTGCTGAGACCCGAGTTGAGTCTCGGAGGTGCCTCCGGCCTGGCTGGGTGCTGCACAGACACAATTAGATGTATCTGAGGCAGGGAAGGTGGGATGAGGGTTTATCTCCATGCCACTGTGGAGGCATCCTGAGTTTATCCTGAAGAAAATAGAATGCAGGTATAAGCATGTCTGGACAGATTGCCACAAGAGTGTGTAAAAGTGCTTCCCCCACTGCCCTATAAAAGGCTCTCAGAGGCTACTTTTGGGTAGTGTACCTCTTGGTGAGAGATCCTTGACTGCTAGACATCAAAAGACGGAGCACATCAATGGACTGAAAGATGCAGGATGGTCATTTTGATGAGCTTTCCACCATCTATTCCATTCTGATCTAGCTGTTAGGAGGTGTTGGGGAGTGGTTTTATGGGGGCACACACACACACAGTGAACAGGCTCCAGATGGCCCAGACAGAACACCACTAGATAGGATCATTTGATCCACTGACAAGCTCGAGCAGGTCCTATAGTTTCGTTATCCACCATCCAGACATAGGGGGCACCTTCACTACATGCCCCTGTCTCTGCCCGGACCATTTCCATGTTCTTAACAGAAGGAAATCTGTTGTCACGACGCCCATTACGTATCCTGCCATTGACAGCCAGCCACCGTGGCCTTTGTTTCCAGCGGTGTCATGAACGAGGAACCTGGACTGATATGGACTCCTTTTGTTTTTATAGGTTTAAACTTTAAGATATTGCTTTCAGAGAGGAGGAAGTGCTTTAGGGATAGACTTGCGCAGTAACTTTGAAATGGTCTGTATGCATCATCCTGTGCAACATGTTTCTAGACTTATCGAATAACGAAACACACCTGCTCCTCTTACGTATGGTACGTTTCCTTACGTTTGGGATTTGGATTGTGGTTTTGCGCTCCTGTGAGGAATCTGTGATGTCAGTCGCTTTATACGAGCCCAGCTTCTCTGTCCTCCTGAGTCAACCGTGTTTTTCCACAGGCAGATGAAAGACGAGCTGAAGTTGGTATGTGTGGGAACCAAGGGTGGCTGGTGATGTCAGGTGCATGACAGACCATTTTGGATGTGAGACGTCTCTGAGGACTGGCAGCAATCCCTGAGCTTTAGGATCAGGTTACCCCCGCATTGCACTCGGGGCATTACATCACTGGAATAGCAGGGCTGTTATTTCTGTTAAACCCCCCTAAACACTCAGAGTTTCTCTTTTTTCATTGTGAGTACTTTCCATTGGCACATACAGTGGTGCTTGAAAGTTTGCGAACAGTGTATAATTTTCTATATTTCTGCATAAATATGACCTAAAACATCATCAGATTTTCACACAAGTCCTAAAAGTAGATAAAGAGAACCCAGTTACACAAATGAGACAAAAATATTATACTTGGTCATTTATTTATTGAGGAAAATGATCCAATATTACATATTAGTGAGTGGCAAAAGTATGTAAACCTCTAGGATAGCAGTTAATTTTAAGGTGAAATTAGAGTCAGGTGTTTTCAATCAATGGGATGCTAATCAGGTGTGAGTGGGCACCCTGTTTTATTTAAAGAACAGGGATCTATCAAACTCTGCTCTTCACAACACGTTTGTGGAAGTGTATCATGGCACGAACAAAGGAGATTTCTGAGGACCTCAGAAAAAGAGCTGCCGATGCTCATCAGGCTGGAAAAGGTTACAAAACCATCTCTAAAGAGTTTGGACTCCACCAATCCACAGTCAGACAGATTGTGTACGAATGGAGGAAATTCAAGACCATTGGTTAACCCTCCCCAGGAGTGGTCCGCCCAACAAAATCACTCCAAGAGCCAAGGCTGTGATGTTGGTGAGGTCACAAAGGACCACAGGGTAACTTCTAACCAACTGAAAGCCTCTCCTAAATTGGCTTAATGGTTTATGTTCTGAGTCCCACCATCAGAAAACAACTACGGAACAACAATGGTGTGGCATGGCAGGGCTCAAGGAGAAAGCCACTGCTCTCCAAAAAGAACATTGCCTGCTCGGCTGCAGTTTGCTAAAGATCACGTGGACGAGCCAGAAGGCTATTGGAAGAATGTTTTGTGGACGGATGAGACCAAAATAGAACTTTTTGGTTTAAAAGAAAACGTTATGTTTGGAGAAAGGAAAACACTGCTTCCAGGCATAAGAACCTTATCCATCTGTGAAAACATGGTGGTGGTAGTATCATGGTTTGGGCCCTGTTTTGCGCATCTGGGCAGGACGGCTTGCATCTACTGTATGACCAAATGATTCTTAATGAATCAGAGAATTCTAAAAAACCATGGAGTTTCTCTTCCAGAACTGAATCTCCTCAAGAGAAGGTGGGTCATGCAGCAAGACAACGACCCTAAGCACACAAGCCGGTCTACAAAAGAATGTTTAAAGAAGAATAAAGGTTCATGTTTTTGGGAATGGCCAAGTCAACTGCCTGACCTTAATTACAATGGAAATGTTTGGAGAACCGAAGCGAGCAGCTAAAATGTGAGGAACCCACCAACAGCCCAGAGCTGAAGCTGTTCTGTACGGAGAAGGGCTACATCCCTCCAGCCGGTGTGCAGGACTGATCAACAAGCTACAGGAAACGTTTAGTTGCAAGTTATGCTGCACATGGGGGGGGGGTCCACACCAGATAACGAAAGCAAAGGGTTCACATACCTTTTGCCACTCACTAATATGTAATGTTGGATCATTTTCCTCAATAAATAAATGACCAAGTATAATATTTTTGTCTCATTTGTTTAACTGGGTTCTCTTTATCTACTTTTAGGACTTGTGTGAAAATCTGATGTTTTAGGTCATATTTATGCAGAAATATGCACACACACACACAAGTCTGAAAATGTAATCATTCCCCTGGAATGCCTTTCTGGAAGTCCCTTTAAGGACCTTGTCCAAGATCATGATTTAATTTAACACGGCATACTTCAGATATCAAAGAGGCAGACAGACGATAAAGGCCAAGGCTGTAAAGAGCGGAGGAATTTTAAAAATACAGCCTGCAAGAGTAAAGCCGATAAGAAATCATAAAATAATAGCCTATGGTCGTCCATAAAACTTAACAATGAGATGTTTCTGCAGCAAAGCCATAAATAGCTGAACTGCATCAGATCATACATTCGTCCTAAAACCTATGGCTACAGACTTATGTTAAGACATCACCCAAAATCTTTCCAATACAGTCTCAGGAACGTTTGTGAACCCTCTGAAATGGCCCGGACATCTGTAATAATTACTCACAGCTGAAGTCTGATCTTCATCCAAGCCAAATGAATAACACCTCCTGTTATAGCCTGATTACTCGTTCACAGTCCAGATTATGAAATGTGCGTCAACCTCCAGGCATGTCCACTATCAGGAGTTCCAATGAATGTGACCAGATTGGAGGTGTGGGCTGTAGAGGCGCCTTGATCTTTAAATATGCATAAAGATCTGTTTACAGGAGTCCTCTCCCAATCGAAAGACGTCCTGTTTGAATAGCAGGGATGGGAAGTGAAAAGGGTTACAAAATCTCAGGTACTTCAGGGGTGTAGCGGACATCCTGCAACGATCATACCAAGAGCACAATGTGTACAAAGACAGGAACAGGTGTAGCATTAATTATAAGGAAAACTATAAACTATAAAAAGCATTAATATCATTGGTGTTATACAGGTCTGGGCCACATAACGTCCACTGTCCGATTAGGTTATTATCCCTATTATTAAGGTTACTTACCTACTTAATCTTTTACCTCTTTTATTTTTTTGAGCTAAACCTGAGTTATCTTAGCGACCTAGCACAAGTCTTTTGGCTTATTTACCCTTTCTGAAAGAAATTTGCAGCTTTTGTTAGAAAAAGTAAAAAGAAAGAAAACAGCACCCAAAAAGCAGTTTACCTTATGAGCACCAGAAAAATGTCCCCATAGTGTAAGAAAGGCAAATCTTTCTATCCTTGTGGGGACATTTGATTCTCAAAATGATATATAAACTTGACCCACACACACACACACACACACACACACACACACACACACACTTGTGAGGACTTTTCTATGACCTATAATTGCTGTAGATAATTAACATTATAGCTAACCCTAATCTTAATCTCAGTACCGGTAATTTAAATCTAAGGAAATCTTTTGTCTCTATTCGTTTTCAAAAGTAAGTTGCAAATTTTGTTTAAAAAAAAAGTACGAAAGAAAGAAACCTGCAACAATCATACCATGAGCACAACAGGCACAAACAACGGATCATAAAGGAACTACATGGTGATCTACCTGTGCTGGATTTGCTCTCCTCAGCACGAGAACCGTATGCGGTTTGTAAGACATTTTCAGATTAGTTTCTACATGTGTCAGTAAGCTTTGCAATGCAGCCACCAGAGTTAAATTCACAACCTGTCACATAAAAGACAGTTTCTCATTCCATTAATGTGTGAAAAAGTCAGATTTATTTCTCTAGCACTTTTTATAGTAGAGCAGTGTAGGCAGCTTTACAAATATGTAGGCCCACAGCCCAAATTGAGCGAGCCTAGGGTGACAGTGGCCAGGCAAAACTCCCAAAATGTTATAAGGAAGAAACCTTGGGAGGGTCAAAACTCAAAAAAGGGACCCGACCTGCTTGGACCTGCTAGGTTGCAGGTTTGCTTGGGCAAACAAACAAGAAAATGAACAGTCGAGGAAAGAAAAGAAGACACTCTACTATGTTTTTTGTTTAAATATACAAAAATTATTTCTCTTAATTTATATATCATTAGATAAAGAACAAGCAATAGCTGACAGCCAGGGAGAAATAAAAAAAAGAAAGAATGAAGCAGAAATAACCTATAAACCTTGTTTACATAAAAATACCATAATAGAAAAAAAAGAAAAATAATAATTAACAAGAAGAATCAAAGAAAGAAAGATTGAAAGAAATGAAAAAGCTAAACAAAAATAAAGAAAATGTTCAATAGAGAAATAAAAGATGATTGAAATAAAAGCAAAAAGTGACAAGAAGAATGATATAATTGAAAAATCTAAATTAACAGACAGAACATATTTAACATCTTAGTGTGGCATTGGAACAAAAAAACGTCTTAGTGTGTGAAAACAGAATATGTAGTTAGTTATTGTTACCAACCCAAATTAAGAATCTTTTTCAAAGTCACCACCTGACCTAACAGATGTCTTTGGAACGTGGGAGGAAACCGGAGTGCCTACAGGAGAACATGCAAACTCCACAGTGGCAGTAGTTGGATCAGGACTCGAACCCAGTTCTCAGGAGCTGTAAGACAACAGTGCTAATCACTGTTCAGATCACAATTCCAGCACCAGAGAGATGATCCCTCAGCCACCCTCCCCTCTCTGTCCAAAAACCAGCAGTGAGAAATGCTGATGGATGCCAGATCTTTTCCTGCAGGAATCCTCCTCTGCCCTCCATTCACAGACAGCCATTTATCACCGAGTGAGTGGCTCTGCAGGCTGGGGAAGCAGGAGCATCGATCATCGCTGAGCGTTTGCTCAACACCGCGCGGCACAGGTTGGAATTCCTGAGCTCACCGCAGGGGAAATAACAGTCAGCCCGCCGTGTCACTCACCATCACAGATCAAACGCCGGCCTGTCAATGGAAATGATAAAAGGAAGACATCAAGGTGCAGCTAGTAAAAACCTGAGATTAGTTAAAAAAAGAAAGAAAAAAAGAAAAGAAGAGCTGCTTGATCTGAGCTTTGAGGTTTCACCTCGTTCATAGAGCGTTTGACCACTTCAGAAAACCTACCAGAAAATATTCCAACTTCAAACTGTTTAGAAATCCATCCATAAATACGTTAGCTGGAATTTTCCCCACAGGATCTGTTTCTCTTTGTCTCTGTTTCTGTCTAACTTTGTAAAAGCTAAAAAAAAACCTCCCTTCCAAAAGAAAAAGTGCTGGTAACGTTTTTAAATCCAGCCGTAAAATCCACGATTTCCTCCAAACTAAAATGCACAGTACGGAAACTCCAGATCCATCGGCCCGAGTCCGACCCTCCGCTTTATCCTCATGGACTCCATATTTTATCGCTTCTTTCCTTTTTTACTTTCTTCCTGATATAATTATTTTCTTTTATTCCTGCCATCCAGTTAATTTTCTTATTTCTCCAAATTACAGGACAGTAGATAAAGAATGAGAAATAGGCGACAGACAAAAGTTTAAAGCAAGAAACAAAGAAAGAAAAGAAAGAAAGAGAAGAAGGTAAAAATAATAACCTATAAACCTCCATAACACAAAATATAAAGCCTAAAAGAAAAAAAGAAAAAAATATATCAGGAAGAAGCAAAGAAAGAAAGACAGAAAGAAACGAGTAAATGATTAACAGGAGGAAGCAAAGAAAAAAATACCGACAGACAGACAGACAAAAGAAAGATAGATAGTAAGTAAGAAAGAAAGAAAAAAGAAAGAAAGACAAAATGAAATAAAGAAAAAATTAGATTAATTGAAATAATAAAGTTGAACAGATAAACAAAAGCAAATTTAAATAAAAGAAAAGAAAGAAAGGAAGGAAGGAAGAAAGGAAGAAAGAAGAAAAGAAAGAAAGAAAGAAAGAAGGAAAGAAAGGAAGGAAGGAAGGAAGGAAGAAAGAAGGAAAGAAAGGAAGGAAGGAAGAAAGGAAGAAAGAAGGAAAGAAAGAAAGGAAAACTTTAAGTACGTGAGAAAGGCTAAAAATAATGTTGAATAGACAAGTAAAGTCAGACTGAAATAAAGAAAGAAAAAAAAGAAAAATTTAAAGTAAGGACAGAACTGAAAAGATGGGCAGACAAATAGACAGACAGACAGAAAGAAAGAAAGAAAGCCGTAAAAACAAAGACTGCCGTGCTGCCACTGTTGGGCCCTTGAGCGAGGCCCTTAGCCTTTAGTCGTGTGGACTGTACAGTGTAGGATTGGATCAGTGGCTCTGCCAGAGAGATGGACAGACTGCAAGCTGTTTTGACACATAGTTTTGAACCGCACTTCTTTACAGGCTTTGATGGCTTTAACAAAGTTTTTTTGGTTAGACAGCAGAACATTCCGCCTGAGATAAGGCCTGATGGAAGCGTGACCTCACTGCTCCTTAGGGCTCTTTCTGTGGAATAGCTGAGATTCCTGAGGGGTTCAGGAAGTGGAAGGTGTGCTGTGTAAAACACAAACATCCATCATAGCGTGGTGAGGCGCTTCACTAACGTTCACATGAACATACCTCTCATGCTTCACACTCCGCGTGTGTGTGTGTGTGTGTGGGAGATTCTCTCAGAGTCTGAGTCCGTCCTCTCCACAATGCACAGAATGTGAACGGGTTAAACCGGTGGCGCCGTGCCAGCCTTCACCTGCCTGTAACGGAGTTTGGTGATCAGACGGGGTAAACATTCCTGTGAGAGGAACTGAATGTCTCATGAGCTCATTACAGACACATGCAGAAGGTGTGAAGAAAAACACGATGCAAAAAGAAACAAACAAGACGGCTTACGTGACACACACAGTTATGCTGAGCTACTGGAGCAGGGATCCAGCTGCAGAAAGAAAGAAAGAAAAATGAAAAAAAGAAAGAAAGAAAGAAAGGCTTGGTCCCTGTTGATCAAATCAGTTGGCCTTTTAATTTAGCAAAGCCAAGGCTGTGTATATACATATGTATATACTGTACACACACACACACATTAAGCCAAAGAATTAAGATCCTCTGCATGCCACCAAACAGCTCTGACCCGCTGGGGCATTGCCCTCTGTAGGTGCCCTGTTCTGTCTGGCATCGAGACGGTAGCAGCAAATCCTGTAAGTTGGGCCATGTGGGGCCGCCACAGAATGGATATCTCGTTCCAGAGCATTTGGAGGCCAGGGAAACACCTTGAACGCTTCGTTACATTCCTCAATCCTTTCCTAAAAAAATGTGTGCAGTTAAGAGGTCAGCGCCTTCACCGGGGCACCGGGTTGGGACTCCTGTAACCAGTGTTTCTGCAGAGAGTACAGTACGTCCTGAAGGCAGCTTGTGTTGCTCTAAAATCTCAGTGTACTTTTCTGCATTAATGCTGCATCACAGAAGTGGAAATGACCTTTACCAAGGGCCCTGACCCGACCCCATACCATGCCAGAGCATGCCTCCGAGCACAGAGAAATCGGCGCCCCTTCTGGACATGGTTATAACATGAAGCTTCTTTTTAGCACAGTAACGTTTTAAGTGGCATTTGTGAATGTAACTCTGTATTGTAGAGCTTGATAAAGCTTTGATAAAGGAATCCCTTGTCCATGTGGTTCTATCAGCTATTGATGAATGATGGTTCTTGATGCAGTGCCATCTGAGGGAGCGGAGATCACCCCTCATCAGTGCCCTTACCCTTTATACACTAAAATTCCTCCAGATTCCTTGAATGGTTTAATGATAGTATGCTCTGTAGAGGGAGAAATATGGACATCCCTGCCAATCTTTCTTTGAGGAACATTGTTTTTAAGTAATTCTATAACTTTCACACTCATTTGTTGACAAACTGGAGATCCTCTACCCATCTTTACTACTCAAAGACTGATTTTGTACCAAATCATAATTATAATCACCTGTTTGAAATCACATAATTATTTAGTTCTTTTTTACCTCATCACTAGACCTAAATTACCTACTTTTTTGGAATGTGTTGCAGGCCTGAAATGCAGGAATGGATGTTTATTAACAAAAAAAGCACGAACCCAGCTTCATACCGTCAGCTATGAAATAAAAGTCAAAGTAAACGTAAGACACGCTGCATTTTATTTTTTGCATTTCCCATACTGCCCCAGATCCTACGCTTTAACTGGCACTGTTTACGTAGATTAAGAGGCTCAGAAGCTCCATTAAGTGCAGATCTGTCTGTTGGCACCGTGGCTGTCTCTGATCTTGTTGCTATGCCTACCCAAGTCATATGACCACTTAAAATGAGGTTATTTCCATTGCTGCCCGGGCACGCCTGACCGCACGCTGCAGCGCCGCTGCTCATGAGCTGCACTCGGCCAGCGTGCCCCCGAGGACCTGTTTGACCTGCTTTAGGTACGTGCCAGTCAGGCACGCACCGGGGAATGCACGGCACACAATGACACAATGGTGGCACAATCGAAAGTATGTACCTGATAAAATAGCTGTGGTATTTAGCCTGTGACATCTAAATGCAGCGTGAGAGAACTAGCGGAGTTCCAAAGAGGCCAAATAGTGGGCGACCCAAATCACAGGTTAGCATCTGAATGGAGAACGTTCATGTCTGAAGGGGGAACAGCGTCAAAACGACGTCATGGCAACATCACATCAGCAACAGCGGGTCAGTCACAGAACAGAGCAGTTCCTCACTCTCCCACTCACCCACTTAGTCCAATTCAGGGCCACATGGGCACCTACCTGGCAACACAAGGCGGGAATGAACCCTGGACAGGGCATCAGTCACAGGGCATATATCCAGGGCGACTTAGAACTGATACAATAAAATCAAGAAAGAAAGAAGACTATCAGAAAGAAGCAAACAAAGAAACAGACAATAGAAACGAACAAAAACAGAGAAGCAACAAAAAAGAAAACAAACAACATGGACAGACAAGAGAAAGAAAGAAGGAAAGAAAGAAAGAAAATGGATAGACAAGAGGAAAAAGAAAGAAAGAAAGAAAAAACATGGACAAAAGAGAAAAAAAGAAAAAGAAAGAATGTGATAGACAAGAGAAAGAAAGAGATAAATGAAGAAAGAAAGAAAGAAAGAAAGATTGTGGATAGACAATAGTGTTACGGGTAGGTCGAGGCATGGGCAACGAATGCAGGGTTCCAGTCACAAAAAGGTTTATTAAAGAAAATAGGTAAAATTAAACAATAAGTTAGCGTAACAACTATGCACGGCATGAACCGAGGAAATAACCAGGCACAGACACAGAACAGTAAATACAAAACAAAACAACGAAACAAAGAAGGAAAACTGAGCAAGGGAAAACACGGCAAATGAAACCTGCCGTGGTAGTCTAGAAAAAAACGGCTAAACATAACCACTGTTAGCCGCGGCTAGGCTAATGATCAGGGTTGGAGTCCATTGCATTGTAAACCACAGAAACAATCGCAAACAGGGAAGTTAAGAAATGGCCGCACAACATAAATGAAAACAAGAGTTCCCAATCCGTGTAGCGTTAGCGTAACAACTATGCACAGTATGAACCGAGGAAGTATGTCCGCGACACTCGCATTAAAGTGACATAATGCTACCGCAACGCAACTGGGGAAACAAGGAGCTTATATACAGAATCCTCAGTCACTCGCGGCAGCAATTAACAGAAAGCAACCAATAAAAGAGCCAAAGCCAGCCGGCATTCATCAGGGCCATCTTTAGTCCCGCGGCGAATTGTGGGCAATGTAGTCCCCGCCCACAATCGCCGTAAATAAACAAAAAAATCGGGGCAGGGCACGAACCCTAACAAATAGATAAAAAGAAAGAAAGAAAAAAGAAACAAACAAACAGAAACAACAAAAGCAAAGAAAGAAAGAAGCAAATACAGAAAGATGGACATACAGACAATAGAAATGGTATGTTCTCTTCAATAGAAATGGTATGGCAATACAGTCCTCACCAGGAAACAGTGGTGAAAACATAAACAAATCAAAAATAAAAGCAAGAAATACAAAGCAGTTTCACAGACACTAGTGGACCCTGTGGTGCAAACACCCCTCCCTGATGATGATCCTTTATGGGAAGAAGAGATTCTCCTTCAGGGAACTGGAAGATAGTCTTCTTAAAAAACCAAACCATCATCCCACCACAAACTCGTGTGACAGCATTCCCAGCAGGATTAAAGATGCCGGATAGGTAAGGCCTCATTACAGTCAGAACTGCTGACACTATTAGTAAAGACGGGAAAAAGTCTAAGATGTGCCTAATTAACTTAATTGCACACTGCAAATAGGAGAGAAACCAAACCTCTAATTGATTAACCTTTAGAAATCAATCACACCTGCTTGTTTATTTAACCAGAGGTGATACAAGTACGAACGTTCTTTAGAAAAAAACTCAATTAAAAGCCACAAAAAAGAAGCCTTATGTTATAACCATGTCCAGAACCGGCGTTGACTTCTCTGGGCTGGGAGGCATCTGGGATGGACCATCATACAGTGGGAACGGGGATTGTGCTCAGACCCATCAGAATAACAGATCTTTTTGTGCAAAGCAACTAAAATCAGAAAAAATTCGGACTGAAATATGTAAACACCTTCCGACTTTTCTTTGAGAAACACTGAGCTTGTTTATGGTCTCGAGCCCGAACTCAAGTACTACAACCCTAGTTACCACAAAACACAATGAGGCGTTGAGTTTTGGAAAAGAAGTTACACACAAATAAGTATCATTTAATTAAATTAAATTGAATATTGCTGGTTTTATTGTATGTTACATATAACAGGTGCTCTAAGGGCAGGAATGCGTTGGCTCCAAATCGGACCTTGCTCCAGCAGGATCCTTCACAAATGAAGCGCCTCATATAGGACTGCACCAGTTGTACGATGCTCTAAATTAGCCCATACTTAAATGCCTCACATTTAATTTCAGACTTCAGGTTTCGGCTAGAGCTGCCCAAAGTTTTGAGTAAAATCTGTGCAATGGTGCAATGATGATCCACAGTGTGGGGAAATTTCGAGGCAAATGTGACACAGAGCGATTGCTTTCCGACTGCGTGGATTTTCTAAAAATACAAAGTGATTCAATTTCACACTTTGGTTTGGTTTTGGGGACAAAATGCAGCGGTTTTGGTAAGGCTGTTAGTGGCGAGACAGATTAAGGATAACGATTTAGTGTGTGACAGACAGATAGAAAGGACAGGCAATGGTTTAGAGCCAAATGCCAGAGAAAGGGGAATTTTTCAGCAGAAGCAGGAAGTGGAGGAGGGGAAGATGCATTCCATACACAGACCGACCAGGAAGTTTTGGCATCTCCATGACAATGAAAGAAAAACACAGCTCTTAGCTGAGCTATTTTTCCAAAAATTTCTGCTTGAAATCTTGGAAGAAATGTGTGTAATGGTCATCACATGCTCATCAACTCACTAATTCAGACACTGAAGCTACAGCTCGTTGGTCACCAGCTTCTTAAGGTTTTTGGACCTAATAGGGTGCTGTTGCGCCCTAGCTGGTAAGGTACTGGACTAAAAACCAGGTGGTCCAGTGTTCAAATCCCACCTCTGCCAAGCTGCCACTCTTGGGTCCTTAGCTCACAACTGCTTGGATTGTAAGCGTGGATCAGTTGTAAATCCTTCTGGATAAGGGCCTCTGCTACATAACTAAATGTCTACATAACTACATAACTAAATGTCACTGACTGAGTTTACATAGACTTAATAATATGATAACTGCAGAAAACCAGGTCTTGTCAGAAATATGACCAACAAGTAGGCTATACATGGAACTGAGTAATTAGATAATGGGGAAGTTCCAGGAGACTCAGGCAGTTCTACTTTGCAACCAGCCTATAATCTCAAGGAAGGATGTGACATCTGACAAAAATGATTAAATGTGTCTGTTTCCATCTAAGAGATGAAGAATATTCAATTTTTCATTTCCTCAAGCATATACGCATACATGTGCTGCAGTTAATTCCAGGGTTGCCAGATCCCTTGAGAGAAACAAGCAACCAGGTCTATGGAAACAAGTGGAAAAAAAGCCAAAAACCAGACAACCTACTGCAACAGACCACTTTCAGGCCCTTATCCAGAACAACTTACAAATTATATGTTCTTACAATCCAAGCAACTATGGGTTAAGGGTCTTGCTCAAGGATCCAACAATGATAACTTAGCAGAGGGGGGATTTGAACCCTAGACCATCTGGTCCCTAGGCCGGTACTTTCACCACTAGGCTATACAGTCCCATATTTTACTTACCTTTTAACTTTATAGGCTGAACAAAATCAACTTGCAGGACTATTGGAGATAGAGAGCGAATCAAAACCTGCAACCTGCAACTACCAATTCAAACTTAATTCTGGGAGGCTGTTTGAATTCAGATTTGTTTGGAATCCAATTCATTTGACACATCCTGAGGCTAGATCATACACGTTCAGGTTTTATTGATCTTCTAAGTTGAATGCACCGTTCAGTGTCCAAATTGCTTCAAATAAAGAACCATTCCAATTCTGAGATTCCACTTTATAGTAAAATAAGCCCAAAGACACTTAGAGCAAGCAGACCTGGCAACCGTGTTTGATTCTGCAAACCGTTCCCGGAAGAGCTCTACACTCCGGCTACGATTAAACGGATTAAAATCAGTGTGAGGTTACACATGCACTGAGAAATCCACCTACTGAGATATAATCCATCTCTCTGAGAACTCAGAGTATGCTGTTCACACGACCACTTGAATAATCAGATAACAGCAGAAATTAAGCAAGTAATAATTTAGGTGCACTCAATAATATTGATTCAAGTAACTATAAAACTTTCCCCACTATCTGAAATAACTCTGATCTGACCAGTCAGTGAACTGGTCAAGAATGCAAAGCAAAATCTTCTCTTTCCCAGAGCAAGGAGCTGCCAGAAGGTTTGACTCATAATGGGCGGTGTCACATCGTCCCTAACAACATCTACATGCAAAAGAATTTAGAAAATCTCAAGCATGCAAAACAACACTTAAGTCAAAGTCATTCTGGACGTAATCCAACGCAATAAAGACATATTTGCCTTCAATCACCAGAGGTTTGTTTGTACAAAAGTACATCTTACCAACTGATAATCACATCGGTGGTTCTGTTATGCTCTGGGGCTGTGAGGCAGCCAGCGAATATTTAAATAATAGAACAAGATTTTGAAATGTGTTATCGCAAATAACATCACGGCTGTTATGTGGCTGCTTGCACGAGCCAAATGTGAGCAGGACTTCCAAACCTTTGATTTAAACTCATGGATAGTTTCATAAGCCACCATTACATTGGTTGTTTTAGCAATAAATGACCACATATAACATATTGACTGGACCCATAAATTTCAAACTTGGATTTGTCGCCCCACAATCTTCTTTTCCACTGATCTTTGTTTCAATCCTTGAAAGCTTTTGCATTTCTCTTCACCTTTCAGAGAAGTGGTTTCTAACGTTTCCTGCTACCCTTCCAAAAAGCATTCCTGATCAAGCTTCTTCAGACTATAGAAGGGCCAGATGCTGCTATTGCTCAAGTGTAAGGGGAGGAAACACTAAATACTTCCCACTTTAGCTTATAGACTGCATACAAATTTTCCTGTATTTTCTGGTTGTATTCTAATAAAGACTGAGATTTAATTATATATGATCATTGGTAAAACAGTGGAATATATAACCTAATGGTGTCCTAAGACTTTTGCACAGCACTGTATATATAGAAAGGCTTTTTAAAGAAACACTTTTACTTTTTACTTTAAGTACATTTAGTAGAATTATATAAGCCATACTTCAACTTTTAGTATTTTTAAAAATCAGATTAGTAGTACTTTTGCTTACGTAAAGTCTTAAGTAAGCCACCTCTGTATTTTTATGGAATGGAAATCCATAAAGTCCCTAGACTCTCATTACCAGTGTTTTCAGCTATTCTCAACACACTACTGATGCCCTGAACATTGAGTTCAATAAATCTGGAATATTCCTTTAAGTAATGCACAACCACCAAACGGCTAACCACACATGTTTTGCCCTGGAAAACTACAGATATTTGTGGAATGCACCGGCCTCTGCCAATTGTGAGGAAGCATAAGAGAAACACAGCTTGCTTAAAGTAAACGAGGGCCAAAACTGAGGTTCCTCACAGGGAAACCTTGGATCGCACAATGTATATACACAGCTGCTGAAGAACTATCTAATAATCCTACTGAGAAACCTTTCACCTAGAAATAAACCCCAAATCCGAGTGCTGGATCTCTATTTTAGTGCCTTAATACACAAGCTGCAAATCACACGTCCAGCTGTGGACCAACAAATGGCCAAATTTACCTATGTACTGCCAAAATATCTGGACAGCACACTAGGAAACCCACGTGTCGACCTTGTAGCATGCCGAGGCCACCTTGTTCTTCTCGGTGAAAACAAAGTGATACATTCCTCGAGTGGCTTTGCTCCGGTCTTCCTGTCCGAGCCGAGGAAAGTTGCACGCGCTCGCCACAAATAATCCCATCAACCGACAAACTTGCAAAACATTTAAAGAATGCCAGGTCGCACCTATCGAGAGGAAGGCTAGGGCGAGTAAAGAAAACATTTAGTTCCTCGGGACGATTCAGAGAGTAAATTCTTACTCAGGAAACACTCCAAGCTTCATGTTTATAGACCTCCATATCCTCATCATTACACTGTATACAGTCAGTGCCTGAACTCTCAGATGTACATGGGATTTAAATTGCACCGAACCCTCTAATTTAGCTTCATACTTTTAACTTTATAGTCAAACTGACAACGTTGTTGAAAATGTTTTCCATGTTGCCCAAACACTACTGTTCTGCTGAATCTTGGATTCTCTTAGGGTTTCTTTTCAAGATAGAGTGATCATGGTGGAGATTTGCAAGAATGGTAGCAAAGATGGAAGCCTTTCATCCATTCATCCATTCAGAGACTTTCTCTGTTCGTTCCTCATCTTTGTGTGGATGACTTTCCGATACTTATTTGCACCAAGCTGTAAAAACACCTCTTATATTTATGTCACTCTCAACATGGCTATAGTAATGTCAGGTTAACATCCATTTCGCTCATAACAGAACGTAATGTGGTTAAATCCAGTCTCCATTCTTAAGTATCATGAAGGATCCATTTCCACAAACTAACTGCAGCGTGTGTTCTGGAGCATTCAGTTCCTGTTTTCCTTTTGGTTGGCTCTCATTTAATTTGATTAGATTTTTTAACCTTTATTTAACCAACAGAAGTACAAAGATAAATATTTTCCCTGACCAACTGCATTTTGCTGATATAAACAAATAAAAACACATATAAAAACAAAAAAAGCATGGTCTACCCCGGATTTTACAATAAGATTAGGTAGCCTGACTTTCTAAGTTAGAAATGTAGGCATGTATTTACAGAAAGACACTTCTGTCATGCGTTAGCAAACCCCAAACCCTGTACCATTTGCGCTGGGAACAAAACCGTGCCCGTTTGATTTTCAGGCCTGAAATCCGCGCTCATCTTTCCGCACAGTGAATTGGCTGTCTGAATTCTTGAGGTGACTATTTGAAAAATGTGGCCGGTGCAGAGAGTGAGGCGTTCTTGTGAGATGAACTGGTCTGAAACAAGCCAAAAAGGGAGGAAAGGCGAAACCGTTCCAGACAGATTGTTGTCATTAATCTCTGGAGGCGTTTCAGACATCATAAAATAAAACCGTACATGAAGTCATGCTCTCACGGAGCTGCCCGGGGGAGACGTACAAACGCTAGAACAAACTAAATAAACCTGAGCACCGGGCCTCGCTCGGGTGCTGGTATATCTGAGGCCTGATTCTGGCCCTGTTTTGGAAAGGAATGCTGCAACAACAAGATAAGATTCCTGATATTCCTCTCAGCAGCCAGGCTTCATATTTCATGCGTGTGTCAAAACACTGAAAGCTTCGTTGACCGCCGCTGCTCTCAGGTATGGGACGGTTTTACAAACGAAGGCTCAACATGTTCCCTCATTAATCCACGTTAACTCAAAGCAGTTTATCAGTACACGTTCTACATGATGCAAAGCCAGTTTATCAGGAATTATCCTAGCTAAGTGCTTTAGCTTTATCAGGAAGCACTTTTATCTTGCCTAATGCTTATCATTAAGGGCATAATTCAGTCAAAACACCAGATCCAAATGAGTTCAGCTTTCCACTTACCCCAAATAAAGCTGTTAGGCATCAGTCTGCTTGAATTTCACTCAAGCTAATGTAGCTAACATTAATGGAAGCTTGTGGCTCTGAGAGGTTTATCTGCCACAAATCCACTACCAAACAGCCATCATTTTGCTCACCACCTCTAGATTTGTTTCTCCTTACTCACATGATTGCTTCTAGCCTGGGAGGTCATGTGACATTTCCACCTCACCTTATTGTCCAGCCAAATGTCTCAGTCTACCAAGGTTTGGCTTCCAGCACTCATTAGAAATACATTTCAGATAAAGTCTTCTTTTATTAGATTTACATTTATGACACCAGTTAACCTAACACACGTCTTTGGACTGTGGGTAGAAACCGGAGTACCCGGAGTAAACCCACAGGGACACAAGGAGGACATGCAGACTTCACACAAAGAGAACCCAGACTGCTCCACCTGGGACCTTCTCGCTGTGAGGTGACCATGGGTAGAGCAGGTAACCTTGTGTATCGATGTAAGCCTGTGTCTGTTGTAAATAGGCACTGATGCTGAAAGCTGCTGAAGAAAGTCACCATGACTATAGGGGCACAAGTGCATAGCTGCGCAGATTCGGCATGCAGGTCGCTGCCAGCGCTCAGGCAGGTGGCAGGATGGGTTCAGAATAAAGCGGAATAAAGCCGCCTTCCGCTCAGAGGAATGAAAGATACCATTCATGCCAACGATGAGACTCAGATTAGAGGAGTTTGCACAGACTTGCCAAGGTAAAAAAAAAACCCAGGTCTTCTCCCAACAACAAGCCATTTGTTGTGTATATACAGGTAGGCATCGTTTAATGACCGTTCACTTTAAGTGAAGTCTTAAAATTATAATCAATTACAACAGGAAATCTAAATCTAAAACTCCGGACGTTGAGCCTGTAAACAGCCAATCAATGCTGTGTATCCACGAGCAGAGGCTTGTGTTTAGAGACTTTCTGTGTAAGTTCCTCTAGATAGTCACTCGTCGTCCCGATAGCAATCTATTAGACGCCTTCTGCCGGACGCGCGCAGCGCGCCCCCAGGATTTTTCGGGGGTCCGGCACCGGGGTCCCCGGGCTTGGGGCGGGCCCCCTAGCCGGCGGGTGGGTCGGGCCACGCCCCCC
>JAJAGP010002018.1:0-37500 GCA_025084515.1 Ancistrus triradiatus
GTGTGTGTGTGTGTGTGTGTGTAGGTGGTCTGATGGGTCCAGTACGGATGATCTCTTCGGGTCACGAGCTGACCACAGACTACGATGAGAAAACTCTACATGAGCTCGGCTTCAAGGACATGCAGGTCTAAAAGCACACACACACACACACACACACACACACACACACAGATACAGAATCGCGGGTCGTCCTACCACTCACACCTTGCTCTCTCTCAGATGGTGTTTGTGTCTCTGGGCGCTCCTCGTAGGGAGAGGAAGGGCGAGGGGGTGCAGCTGCCCGCCTCCTGCCTGCCTCCTCCTCAGAAGGAGCACATACCCATGCTGCTGCTGCTGCAGGAGCCGCACCTCACCACGCTCTTCGACCTGCTCGAGATGCTCGCCTGCTTCAAGGCACCGAGCCCCGAGCAAGCCGAGCGCCCGCAGCACTCTGCCCAGGTAACGCCACCAGTGCCACCTCCTGTGTGCTAACAACAGCGACGGACAGACCCCTTACAGACCCAAATCAGAAAAAAAAACCCCGAAAAACTTCCTTACATTTATTTCTGCAATGAAATAAAAGTCAATGTAAATGTAAGGAACACTGTGTGTTGTATTATTTGCACTTTTCGTACCGCCCCAGCTTTTCTGACTTTGGTTCTACACAGGCTGGTGTATTTTGTAAGCTCTCACAGCTTGTTAATGGATTACCAGTGTCCTATTCTAGCGAGTTATGTTTTGAAAAGTCATTTGCCCGGGGATGTTTATTCAGTGGTGAAGGATGTTCGGTTGATCCCACTTGTTTATGTTTTTATTAAACCCTGTAATTATGAATACAGAGCGTGCGCTGTGAGGATCTGCACCTGCATGCGGAGAATCTGTCTCGGCGTGTGTGGGAGCTGCTCATGCTCCTGCCTACATGTCCCAACATGCTCCAGGCCTTTCAGAACATCTCCGACGACACGGTCAGTGCTGTTCAGGCTTATTTTTACTCGTCGTCACTAATCAGTCTGTTGGAAGCTTGATTACAAAGCAGAGGTGTTTGTGGTGTTCTGACCACTGAGGGAAGTCTGTGTCTGTGTGTGGCTGTGGGTGTGGCTTCAGGGATCTGATGGCCTTTGCTGGAAGGATCTGTTGAGAATAAAGTCTCCTCATAAGCTGCTGTATGCTCTGGAGATCATAGAAGCCCTGGGCAAACCCAACCGCCGGATACACCGAGAGTCCACGGTATGGACACATGTGAACACACACTGTGCAGGTACAGTATAGTAATTACACAGTGCTTGAAAAGCAAAAAACGCAGCCAAAAGTATTGGGACGCATCCCTCGCACGCGGCCAAAAGTATTGGAACATGGCCAAAAATATTGGGGCATGCCCCTGCACGAGGCCAAAAGTATAGGGACGTGCCCTCCCGCACAAGGCCAAAAGTATTAGGGCACACCCCATTCTGTCTGTTTGCCACATTTCAAGCACTGTTGTAGTTCCTTCATGAAATGCAGATCTAGTTTATTATTTCACGTTGCTATATATTATGACTTCTTATACAGCGGTACCTCGGTTCTGGTCGTTGATTCGTTCCGGAAGGCATGTCGAGAACCGAAAACGACCGAGTGAAAATAAGGAATAACATAAATCGATTGAATGGGTTCCAGACCACCAGAAAATCCCCCTCTGTATAAGGCAGTAAATGCATTAATGGAGCTGTATTGTACAGGAGCTCCTGATTTATGATGGGGATGTGTTCAACAAATCTTTCATAAGATAAATAGATCATGAATCGACGAGTTTAATGTAGTCTGTACTGTATCATAGGAGCCAATTCCACATTATCACTTACATAAACCTACAGTTACCTCAAATCATTATCACAAAGCTTATTTATAGTAGTGTTGAAAATCTCATATCATTTAGGAAGTCATGGATTGATAGTGAAAAGTAAAAGCAAGACACTTGCTCTATTGGTGAACTCCCAGCCTGAAAGTGCTTGAAAAGCAAAAACGTGACCAAAAGTATTGGGACGCATTGAATTCCTTTGTCGGCTGTCATAACTAACCTATTAGGTTAGCACTTAGAATACAGTACTGTTGATGTAGAAATGCAGAAAGACACGCTGAACACGACGCAGATCTGCGCTGAGAAACCTTTGTTGTGTATCTGAATCATGAATCATGTTTGAGCTGGACCGAGTCGCGTGGCTCGGACCGAGACACATTTTTCTAGTCAAAATGCTTCAAGAACCGAATTCCGAGGTGGTCGAGAACCGAGGTATCGCTGTAAATGAGGAATTAAGGATTTTTTTTTCGTAACAGTTAAGTCTGACTGCATATCAAGTTAACAGGGTAGGATGATAAATGCAGGTAGGTGGTTATAGTATACTCTACTATATTCACCTGTACATGATGCTTGGGGGTGTGTGTGTTACAGGGCAGTTACAGTGATCTGTACCCAGACTCTGATGACTCCAGTGAGGACCAGATCGAGAACAGTAAAAACTCGTGGAGCTGCAAGGTAACACACACACACACATACACATACACATTTACACAGTGCATATGCAGTAAACCAGTGAGGGATGTAAATACCAGTGCTTTTGAATGCTCAGCTTTTTGTTTCCTGGAGTCAGGAGAGCTTATTAACACCAAGCCTCCATTTGTACTAGTTTAAGAATGATTCTACACGAATGCAACAATTAATGACTGCATCACCATAGTGACACAATCCGATACACAAACGTGTCACAGATGCTGCTGAAAACTCGAGCAGAAGCCTAAACTGTTATAGGTATTCTAAACCTTTTGGAATTCTGCCCAGAGAGGCCAAAGAAAAGGGAATTGCAATATTCCATATCTCACCAGCAGGTGCTTTTTCCAATATTAAAAACTTGTGTAAGAACTACTGACAGGATGAATACTTGTATCAAAACGACAAGCTATCAGACAATTGATACAATCTTATAATCCAAGTTGGTCTTGCTCAAGGACGCAACAGTGGCAGCTTGGCAGAGGTGGGATTTGAACCCTGGTCCTTCTGGTCCATAGTCCAGTACCTTACCTGCTAGGCTACCACAGTCCCACTGTTTATGGCTGCAACGAGTTAAAAAGCCGGATTTATTATAATTAAGCCCTGCTATATAATAATGTATTAGAATGCATTGAGTGAGAATCCGAACAAATGAAATGTATTGTTTATGATCGCTGAAGGTGGCATATGGGTCACTAGATGGATGTGGTACTTTCTCTGTCTACAGTTTGTGGCATCTGGAGGTCTTCAGTTGCTTCTTGAGATTTTCAACTCTGCTATCCTCGAGCCCAAAGAGCAGGAGTCGTGGACTGTAGTGAGTCTGTTCCTTCACACACTTTAGACAGCAAATGTACAAATAATAAACCTGGCCATGGAGTGGCTTTGCTACCATGGTAACTGCTCTATCACCCTGCAGTTCTTCTGTTATCCTCTGCTAATCATTATGCATTCTGTTGAAGCTTCTTAACCTCAAAATCATTAGTAAAATCAAAATGTCATTCGTTTTCCTTTTGTTGAACCATGACTCACAGTTTTGTTTGTGTGTGTGTGTGTGTGTGTGTTGCAGTGGTTGTTGGACTGCCTGGCATGCCTGCTTAAGCTCATCTGTCAGTTTGCGGTGGACCCGGCCGATCTGGACTTGGCCTACCATGACGTGTTTGCCTGGTCCGGCCTTACAGACACGCAGCGCAAAAGGGCCTGGCCGGGGAAGTCTCGCAAGGGGACCGGGGAACACGGGAAAGGCCTGCACATACCGCGCCTTACCGAGGTACCCTGCTCATAGTTAGGACGGAGCTTGTGATTACTTTGTGGGACATGGACCATGATGTTGAGGTATCTGTTCGTGTTCCAGGTGTTCCTCAGTCTTGTCCAAGGCACTAACATGATCCAGCGGCTCATCAATGTGGCGTATACCTACGACAACCTGGCGCACAGGTAACCTCGCGCACCGATATGAGAGGTGGATGGACAGTCACGTGCTTTCTTTAAATATAGGATGCGTTCAACTAGGCATTGATTTTCACCAGTGTTCGTCAACGACCCTTTTTCTAACGAAAACGAGCCGATGACTGAATTAAAATGAATGAAAAACGACAAAAACTACGACGAAATGAATTGAAACACCAGACGACGTATAAAAACGAGATGAAAATGTTTGACGGAGACAGCGTCCAATCAGATCCGACAAGTCAGGAAAGTTAGGACTAAATTATGACTAAAACTAAATTACACCTTAGTCAAAAGACTAGGACTGAAACTAAATGACAATTTGCTGTCAAAATGAGCACTGATTGGGAGGGGTCGGAGGGGGTCGGGGCATCTCTTATTGTAGAAAGAGTCCTGCTCCTGGTAGCACGCTGATTTCAGCTTTTCTAACTCTTCCTCAGAGTGTTGAAGGCTCAGTCAGATCATCGGTCCCGGCATGAAGGTAAGTGTGTGCATAACCCTGAAGATTTTATGGTGAGCTTTATTAAGAGCCTGAAAGCTGGATTGCTCAGTGGTAAATTGTACTAGTTGTGAATTCGTTAACGCTGTAGTGTAATGGAGTGTTGAATCCTGTTGTGTGTTAGTGACGCACTACTCGATGTGGTTGCTGGTGAGCTGGGCCCACTGCTGCTCCACAGTGAAGTCCAGTCTGGCTGACAGCGACCACCTGCAGGACTGGCTCAAAAAACTCACCCTGCTCATACCGGAGGTAAAAGCAGCCCGGAGAAATGGAAGCACTGTTCGATTTGTTTGCTCCGGTCACACAGATATCGTGCTTGTTCTGTATATTAGTGTCTGTGTGTGAGGTTCTACAGCTGTGTCGGTGTGGTGTTAAGTAGCTTAATGTCTGTTTGCAGACCGCAGTCCGGCACGAGGCGTGTAATGGACTCTATAAGCTCTCTCTGTCGGGGCTGGAGGGAGGGGAGTCCATTAACCGGTCCTTCCTGCTGCTGGCTGCCTCGACGCTGCTCAAATTCCTACCGGACGCACAAGCGCTCAAACCTCTCAGAGTGAGCACACACACACACACACACACACACACACACACACACACACACACACACACACACGGACGTGCTCCTGATGAGGGCGTGATTAGATTGTGTTGTGTTAGTAATACACAGGGGTGTGTGTGTGTGTGGGGGGACAGGTGGAGGAGTATGAGGAGGAGGCAGTGCTGCGCTCTGGCTGTAAGGAGTATTTCTGGCTACTGTGTAAGCTCATTGATAACATCCACGTTAAAGATGCCAGTCAGACCACCCTGCTGGACCTGGACGCCCTGGCACGACACCTCGCTGACTGCATACGCAGGTAATACACACACACACACACACACACCCCGCGGAGGAGCTCTGGTGCTTTGCCGTTTGTGAGTAGTGTTGGATTAGATGGATTGTTGGGAAGGAGGGAAATGTTAGTGCGGGCACTGATCCTGCCGGACCCCTCAGGATGAGCAGAGATCAGAGTGGTAACGTCTCACTGTGTCTCTCTGTAACTCACTCCCTCTGTCTCTCACTCCTTCCTTGTGTCCCTCTCCCTCACCCCCTCTGTGTCTCTGTCTGTCTCCATCTTTGTCTCCCCCTCTGGCTGTCTTTGTCTTTCTGTCTGTCTCCCTCCATCTTGGTCTGTCTCTGTCTCCGTCTTCTGTCTATCTATCTGTCCGTCTTTGTAGGTCTCTCTCTCTCTCTCTCCTCCTCTCTAGTATGTTCCTTCCCTCCATCTTTCTGTCCTTTGTTATATCTGTCTCCCTCTCTCTCTATCTCTCTCTCTCTCTCTCTCTCTCTCTCTCTCTCTGTTCTCTCCCCTCCCTCCACAATCCCGTTCTGTCTCTTTGTTTATATCTGTCTCTCTCTCTCTCTCTCTCTCTCTCTCTCTCTCTCTCTCTCTGTGTGTCTCTCTGTCTGTGTGTCTCTCTCTCTCTTTTTCTGTGTCTCTGTCTGTCTGTGTCTCTGTCTCTGTCTGTTTCTCTGTCTTTGTCTGTGTCTTTTTCTCTGTCTCTCTCTCTCTCTGTCTGTCTCTTTCTGTGTGTCTGTCTCTCTCTCTCTGTCCCTTTCTGTCTCTCTCTCTTTCTGTGTCTCTGTTTGTGTCTCTCTCTTTCTTTCTTTCTTTCTTTCTTTATGGCTGTCTCTCTTTCTCTCTTGTTGTGTCTTTATTGCTGTCTTGCAGTTCTTCTTTCTGCAGCAGTCCCTCCTGTGGTGTCTCTCTCTCTTGTTGTCTCTGTCCATCTGTCTCTCATATCAAAACAAACCAGCTTATCCCTGCTTGTCATGGTCTGCAGCTCTATGGCAAAAGCTTTGCTTTACACCGATGCAGGAAGAGACTTTATTCTGAATGACTTGATGACCAGATCTCTCGTTTGAAGTACTGAGATGATCCTCCCCCATCCACAGAAGTGTACCCTAACCAGTCCTTTCCTCTCCCTGTGCCGTCTCTCAGTCGGGAGATTCTGGATCAGCAGGACGGTGTGGTGGAGGACGACGGGCTGACGGGTCTGCTGCGATTGGCCACCAGCGTGCTCAAGCACAAACCCGCCTTCAAATTCTCCCGTGAGGGTCAGGAGTTCCTGCGCAACGTCCACGACGTGCTCTTCCTCCTGCCCAGTCTCACCGACCGCCTGCAGCCCAAGTGCAAGAGCCACGCCGCTCGCGCCGCCGCCTACGACCTACTCACCGAAATGCTCAAGGGTTCGGTGGACAACTACAGACTGCTGCACAACTGGGTCATGGCCCAGCACATGCAGGGTAACGAACATGATTCTTCTCTCCACGGGGTGGGACCTCAAGCAGGTTGCCAGTTTGTGCAGGATTCCACAAAGTTGGGTTGTTTTGATGTGGGAGTGGAGTGAATGAGCTGCTTTGTATTCATGGCCCTGGTTTCCTCCCATAGCTTCTCACGCCCCGTATAAATGGGACTACTGGCCACACGACGACGTCAGAGCCGAGTGCCGCTTTGTGGGTTTGACCAATCTGGGGGCCACGTGTTACCTGGCGTCGACCATCCAGCAGCTCTACATGATACCAGAGGCCAGGCAGGCCGTCTTTACTGCTAAAGTGAGAACGCACACGTTAAGACACTTTACTATCGGGTTGGGCAGCATGACAGGGTCCCGGGATGGCGCGGTATTAATTGTGACGCTTCACTTGCTCGATTTCTATTTAAAGCACAAACAAACAACAGTTTTCAGACAAGCATGTTATTGACACACAACTGTCACTAGATGGCGCCAAATAGTTGTTTATGGTCGTCCCGTGTTCCCGCGTTTATAATCGGTGTGGTGAGGCTGCTCCATTATCCGCGCCATTATGGCGTGATGTTATTTGAAGCGAGGACATTTTAGTTTACAAAAAAGGTGAGGGTAACCGAAAATGAAGTGAATTATGAAAGGGAAGTTATAAGTAACAAAATGAAGAGTCGCTTGTGAGCCGAAAGAGTCGACTCACTAAAGAATCGACGTCGTTACTTATGAGCTTCTTCCGCTATCACACGAACACAAACAAACACCTATTTTGTGCTGATTTTGGCTGTTCTATTAAAGGACTATAAAGACTTTTTTTCTCTGCGTTCTGCTCTGCTCTCAGTCCCAGATGTTTTGGTGCATCAAGATTCAGAAGTTGCTTTATTGGCGTGACAAATATGTACACTTGTATTGCCAAAGCTGGGGTACAAGAGGACCAAAGTATACATACAATCGACAAGAAACAAGAGTTCAAATACAATAGAATAATATAATAAAGGGAATAAAAATGCAGTGGTTGGAATAAGATATTAAGGTAAAGAGCTATTATGGTAATTAAGATAAAATATAATGAGGTAAAGTTGAATAAAATGAAGTGCATCTTTACTACCTGATTAGGGGTTCCCACTGACATGCCTTATAATTCTCTCCATGTTGCAGTATTCCGAGGAGATGAAGCATAAGACCACGCTGCTGGAGCTGCAGAAGATGTTCACGTATCTCATGGTGACCAAACGCACCCACCATGCTGTTTAGCCCAAATTTGGTTCCTGAGAATTTTCCTTCAGCTAAACGCTCCAGTGACAATCAAATGCTTTTTATTACTGATGTTCCTTATTGGTGTGTGTATGTGTAGGAGAGTGAGAGGAAGGCGTATAATCCGCGGCCGTTCTGTAAGACCTACACCATGGACAAGCAGCCTCTCAACACGGGGGAGCAGAAGGACATGACCGAGTTCTTCACCGACCTCATCACCAAGATCGAGGAGATGTCCCTGGACCTGGTCAGTGCGAGACTCTGCTTTGATAAGTAGATTCAAGTTGAAGAGGAAAAAAAGCAGCAGTCCTGTGGGTCACTTCATATTTTTGTTAGTGTGCTTGCCAGGGTGGTTGTGTCTCAGTATAGAGTCCAAAATGAGTACTGAAAATTGGCGGGCTTGTGTAGTCAATCCGAATGAACACCGATGAAGAGTCAGATTAGAAAATGGTGGATGTTTGTTTTGTCGGAGGACGGAGATTATTGACAGGGACGAACTGCTGGTAGTCGGTTGCCATCAGAGGAGTGTGAGCGGCAGCCGGTCAGTAGGTCTGATTAGATAAGCCCCTTCAAATTATGCAAAAGTATTGGGACGCAATCCTACATGTGGCCAAAAGTATTGGGACGCAAACCCACATGTGGCCAAGAGTACTGGTATGCAATCCCACATGTGGCCAAAAGTAGTAGGATGAAATTCAACATATGGCCAGAAATATTGGGAGACACACCCCCATGTTGCTAAAAGTAGTATGATGCAGTCCAACATGTGGTCAAAAGTATTGGGACATGCACCCTGATGTTGCCAAAAGTGTTAGGACGCAAACCAAGGTGGCTAAAAGTATTGGGGGACACACTCTCTGTCATATCTCTTTTAGAAAAACACGGTGAAGACGCTGTTTGGAGGAGTCATCACCAACAACGTGGTGTCTCTGGTGAGTCGGGACTGTGTCTGTATCTGTGTCTCTGTGTCTGTACGAGTTCATGCGTGTGGATTAAACTCTGTTCCTTCCGGCTGCAGGACTGTGATCATGTGAGCCAGACGGCAGAGGAGTTCTACACGGTCAGGTGTCAGGTGGCTGATATGAAGAACATCTACGTAAGTCAGTCCTGTGGATCGGCTCTGTCACACCGACTTTTAATGAGCACCCCTACAGCGCGTGTGTGTGTGTGTGCAGGAGTCTCTGGATGAGGTGACTATCAAAGACACGCTGGAAGGGGATAACATGTACACCTGCTCCCAGTGTGGGAAGAAAGTCCGCGCTGAGAAAAGGTACGACCCAGCGGAGAACCGCATCGGTACGTTAAGCGACGCGTCGGCAGAAAGTTGACCTCTGTCCCTGCTTCCTCACAGAGCCTGCTTCAAGAAGCTGCCGCGCATCCTGAGCTTCAACACCATGCGCTACACCTTCAACATGGTGACGATGATGAAGGAGAAGGTCAACACACACTTCTCCTTCCCCCTCCGCCTCGACATGACCCCCTACACCGAAGACTTCCTCATGGCCAAGGGTGACAGGAAAGAGGGTACGGCTCGCTCTCACTCTCATGACAACATGCACACTGACCAGAAGTATGTGGACGCCCTTTGTAATTATACAAAAGTGTTGGGACACAATCCTACATGTGGCCAAAAGTATTGGGACGCAAAACCACATGTGGCCAAAAATATTGGCGCACAAACCCACGTTGCTAAAAGTGTTACGACGCAGTCCAACGTGTGGTCAAAAGTATTGGGAAACGTACTCCTATGTTGCCAAAAGTGTTAGGACGCAAACCAATGAGGTCAAAAGTATTGGGACGCAAACCTGCATGTGGTCAAAAGTATTGGGACGCAAACCTGCATGTGGAAAAAAGTATTGGGACGCAAACCAACATGTGGGCAAAAGAACTGGGACTCAAACTGACACGTGGCCAAAAGTATTGGGGGACAAGCCCACATGAGGCCAAAAATATTGGGACACAAACCCACACTAGGCCAAAAATATTGAGAAACCAACCCACATGAAGCCAAAAGTATTGGGACGCAAACCAACGTGGGCAAAAGAATTGACACGCACACCTGCATGTGGCCAAAAGTATTAGGACACAAACCCACACGTGGCCAAAAGTATTTACACCAACCCACATGAAGCCAAAAGTATTGGGATGCAAACCAACGTGGGCAAAAGAATTGGGACACTAAGCCACATGTGGCCAAAAGTATTTACACAAACCCACATGAAGTCAAAAGTACTGAGACACACCCACATGTGGCCAATGGTACTGAGACACATACTAAAATAAGAGTACAGTAAGCTGATCACTGATCTCCCAAACACTCGAGAGTCAGTGGAAGGTTCGTGTCTCGTCAGGTTTCTGTGAGGACGGTGAAGGGAAGGCGTTGGAGAGCTACGAGTATGACCTCATTGGTGTGACTGTGCACACGGGCACAGCGGACGGGGGCCATTACTACAGCTTCATACGGGACATCGTCAACCCCCACGCCTACCGAAACAACAAGTGGTAAGAATGACGACCGCCATGGAAACATGACTGTGAGGGCTCACGGGGACGATGCTGCCAGAGGCACCGCTGATTACTTTTGCCTTCTCCTGTCTCAGGTATCTGTTTAATGACGCTGAGGTGAAACCCTTCGATTCGGCTCAGCTGGCTTCTGAGTGTTTTGGAGGAGAGATGACGGTAACGTGCTTTATTTAGGATGTGCTGCTTTATCTAGTGCGGTTCAGCGGTGGTGTGTGGAAGTGTATGCTTCTGTTTCAGGGTGTTTTTGTTTTGTTTGTTTGTAGACAAAGACGTATGACTCTGTCACAGACAAGTTCATGGACTTTTCTTTTGAGAAGGTGAGCTTCTTTGTTGCTTCTTCCCTCTGGATCCTTTCTTTGCTTTAATGTTCTTGCATGTGTGTACTGTAAGGTAGAGCGCTCCCTAGGGGTGGTATGGAGTCGTTGTTGGGGGTGGGCTACAGCAAGACAAATAAATGAGGCGTAGTTATGATAAATTATGCGTGTCAGTTACAATAACTAATTGCACTGCAAAGGTGATTTATTTATTTATTTATTTATTTAATTAATTTTTTATTTTTTTACTGTGGTGGCCAGTGGTCAAGGTACAGGACTATGGACTAGAAGGTCCAAGGTTCAAATCCCGCCCTTAACCAGTGTTTAACAGTGCATACCTGCATTTTAAAAGCCGCCACTGACGTCCTTGCTCATTCTCTCCCTGTTTCAGACCCACAGTGCCTACATGTTGTTCTATAAGCGGGTGGAGCCGGAGGAGGAGAACGGCAAGGACTTCAGCTTCGATGTTTCTCCCGATCTGCTGGAGGTATGAGCACCTCAAACTCTGATCCACTAGAAATTGAGGAGTAATGAAATGAAATAAAAATAATGTTGAACACACAATGTGTTTGTTCTGTGTGTATTCCGTCCGGAGCATTTTCGTTTGGAATGGAGTGTTGAGAAACGACAGCTTAATGCCGTTCACTCACAAAACAGAACTCTCTGGAAAATCGTTTGGAACACAATGAAAGGAAACTATATGTACATCCAGCTATGGAAAATGATTGCTTTTCCGGAATTGGTCAACAATCTTTTATTAAGTCTCTTTTTTTATATTCTATTTTTGCGTAGAAAAATGTTTATTGAAATGTAGCATGCGTCAATGTTATCAACTTTTATTTCATAAGGAGATTGCTTTGGGCGGAGTTTACACAGACTGTTCTTAGTTTCTTTTATAATAACACGTTTTTTAATTATCACTTATGGCCTCTTGTCCTGGTCGGGTGTTTTCTTCCACAATCCATGACCTTGTTTAAACAGCGAGTTCTCCCAGCGCATTCAGCAGCTCTGATAGGAATAGCGCCCTCACCCTGCTCGTGTTCTGACCTGTAGTGTGTTTCCTAGTCTGCTCACATGGTGTGTGTTGTGTGTCACAGTGGATCTGGCATGACAACATGCAGTTTCTCCAGGACAAGAACATCTTTGAGCACACCTACTTTGGGTAAGTTTCCATTTTCCGTGTAGTCATTTAGCAGACGTGGCCTGGATGTGGTTTCTCAAACTGAGTACTTGGAGTGATCTTTTGGATCACTGTTTATTTTCATGGGGCGTCTAAAGCCATTATACAGCACTAGTTTGGGTAGTGAGGTACAAGCGCAACTGTTTTACTCCCCGAAATACAAATGAATGAGTACGTTATGTATGTTGTTAAAGTTAAAAATAAGTGGCTTTACAGCTGAAGTATGTGGGGGTGGTGAGCATTTTCAGGAGGCATCAGTTCCATGTCTTAATTATTCAATTTATCTGTGTTTGTAGCTTTATGTGGCAGTTGTGCAGCAGCATCCCCAGCACTTTACCCGACCCCAAAGCCGTCTCGCTCATGACTGCCAAGGTAATCGTGCTTTTCGGATTTTTGATCAGACATAACAGTGCTGAGAATTTGTGTGTGTAATGTTTGTCATACTCTCTTATTGGACATGAATCACGTCCATTATGGTACCTTGTGCTTTTAGGACTGGAGCTTGACACTTGGGATTTAAATACAGTGGCACCTTGGATTTGAAACACTTCTTTATTCAATCAGTTCGGCCATTGTACGGTCCATTCCCAGTTTTTTGATGTTTTTTACCCCAAATTCAAGCAAGAATCCTGACTTTGAACATCGTTTGAGTCTGAAACGAATGCGATTCTGACCACGAACAAATCCGAATTCAAACGGCTTTCCAAACCCAATCAAGCTGGAATTCCGAGGTCCAACTGTAGTTTAAATAGTGATCGTAATAGAGTCAGATAGGGACCCTGGATTTTTAATATTCATTTGGTTTTTAACATTGTGTTCTCTCCATCACAGCTCAGCACGTCGTTTGTCCTGGAGACGTTCATTCACTCAAAGGAGAAGGTGATTCATTTCATAAAGTAGCCATTAAAGACCAGTTAGCTTACATGTCTCATGCGTTTTGTATCTGGATTGTAGTTTTTAAGCTTTTAACCTCTATGCATTTACAATTTATAGTCCTACGCATCTCCTATTGCGATATCCTGCCTAATGTGTAAGTGAGCTCATGATGCCGGACCGCCCATTCCCTGCGTTGTTGTGTATGCAGTGTATGAGCAAAGTCTCTAATTTCCCGAACTAAGCAGATGTTGATGTTTAGAGGGCTGTTTGAAATGTTTCATACAGTTATGAAGCAGAATTGCTGCAATCCCGTCCACCTTTCAAAAAGTAAATTTGATTTGGGGGGGAAAAAAAGATGCATTAAGATGCATTGATAATCATTTAGTTGAATCGTGAGGTGCATAGATTCCTGCCCCTAGTGGGAGTCAATGGTATTACAGTTTTTGGACAGTGGTATCTGTCCATATGACTTATAAAAAGGACAAGGAATGGATGTCATAGACGTGTCTTATGCCGTAAAGTATCGGGTGTGTTTTGGCGATGTAAGTGTGTATAAACCAGATATCCATCGTGGGGGCGCTTACTTTTTTCGTTTCATGTGGTTTATTCAGATACAGTCTTGATATCAAGACGCATGAAATGTCCGAGTGTAAACAGAGGCTTAGTTTTACCAGATAAAGTTCATCCAGCAGTCTAGTCAGTCTCCTCACTTCCCTCCTTGCTTTCACATGGCTTGAGTGCATTTGCTAAAATCTCAGATACAGTTGGAAGTGTTTGGCTTGTGTGTGCCCCCGGTCTCATGGTCTGAATTTCCCCTCAGCCCACCATGCTGCAGTGGATCGAGCTCCTCACCAAACAGTTTAACAACAGCCAGGCGGCGTGTGAGGTGAGAAGTGCTTCTGTTAAACTCGCTCACCCGGCACGGTTCAAAAACAGCTCAGTGATTACGTGGTTTTTTGCTCTGCTTTGTTCTGCAGTGGTTTTTGGATCGCATGGCTGATGATAACTGGTGGCCGATGCAGATTCTGATCAAGTGTCCCAACCAGATCGTACGCCAGGTACGTTTTATATCAAGTGTCCATCCATGCTTTCTCCCACGTATTGTGGATTCCACCCATGAAAGTGTTATGCAGTTATTTTATTTGTAGTTTTTAGACTTGCAGATGTGCGTTTTACAACATTTCAGCCGTCACGAGTGTGTCTTCGTTACGCCACGCAATATAGTTAAATGCTCTCCAGGTCTCTGCTCTCTTTTGAAATATCTGCTCGAGTCGTGAATACAATGGAAAATGCATTGCGCTGTCACATAAAAGACAGTTTCTCTCTCCAAGTCTTTGTATGGGATAAAGAGCGACATGGCTCATTTTAAATTGTAAAAAAAAGCAGTTGAGATCCCCGGTTCGATCCCGGCCTCGGACTCTGCTTGTTTGGAGTTTGAATGTCTGCGTTTTATTTTTATTTTTTTTTACTTTTTTTGAACTAATTAATCTTTTATCAAGCAAAAATAAAAATTGACAACCCTAAAGTAAACTAAAGTCTAGTCACTGAAAAATCGCATACAGTTCATTTTATGAAACGCTTTGATTGAATACAATACGCTTTCATGGTTTTAGGTTCACCAGTATTTGGGACTGGTAGCCTAGTGGTTAAGGTACTGGACTATGGACCAGAAGGCCCAGGGTTCAAAACCCAGCTCTGTCAGGCTGCCATTGTTGGGTCCTTGAACAAGGCCCTCAACCCTCAATTGCTTGAATTGTAAGATTGTATCAGTTGTAAGTCGCTCTGGATAAGGGATATTGACACACGCACAAACTGATATCCCTGGTCTCTTGTTTACAGATGTTCCAGAGGTTGTGTATCCACGTGATCCAGAGACTGAGACCGGTACATGCTCACCTCTACCTGCAGCCAGGGATGGAGGATGGGTAAGAACCTCTGTACTGTGTGTGTGTGTGTGTGTGTGTGTGTGTGTGTGTGTGTGTGTAGGGACCCCGGAATATGCCATCCGATCAACGTCTGACATGTGGTTTTAAGAATTCTACTGTCAAATTAAAAAATCTGTCTTGTATACATCAAACTCAAGTCTGAATGAGAGAAATCTAGTATGACTGAACCCTTGTGACACCTGCTGACAGGAAAGAGGATTGCAGCCTTGAAAGCAGAAAACGACATGGCAATGTTTGTTTGGTTTTCGTTGTCATCAAGTGATTCAAATTTGATAAATGCAAAGATGAGAATTATTTTACAGTACAGTACTGAAATCAGTTTTTATATAGTATTTGAATTAATATTATTGTTTAACATGAAGTGCCTTTTCTGTCTTGCTAACTCCAGCTCTGATGACATGGACGCCCCCGTGGAGGACATCGGCAGCCGGTCGTGTGTGACGCGCTTCGTCAAAACCCTGCTGTCCATCATGGAGCACGGCGTGAAGCCTCACAGCAAGCACCTGACCGAGTACTTCGCCTTCCTCTACGAGTTCGCCAAGATGGGCGAAGAAGAGGTATGGTGTTAGGAATTATTATATTCCACTGGTTTAACGCTTGCGTCACCTCTCTGTTCACCTGAAGGTTTTTTGCTTTCAGAGCCAGTTCTTGCTGTCGCTGCAGGCCATCTCCATCATGGTGCACTTCTACATGGGTACCAAAGGCCCTGAGAATGTAAGAGCTGCTGCTTAAATCTCTGCCTGTTCCTACTGTGTCTGACCTCTGTATTAAGGAGTGCACACTTATGGTAGATGGGTTGTTCCTGCATATGTGGTGTTGGGGAAGTTACTCCATAAAAGTATTATTTAATAAATTGCCAATTACTTTTTTTCAAAATGTAATGAAATTACTTTACTTATTATTTATTGAAGAAGTAATCCCTTTACTCATTCTGAGTAATCATCATCAGCGCCTCTGTTATTCTCGAAACTCAGACTTGTGCAGATTAGGGACCCAGACTCGGGAGCTCGAACCTCAACTCGATTAGGGACCCAGACTCGGGAGCTCGAACCTCAGTTCAACTTGGAAGCTCGAACCCCGACTTAGGACAAGGACTCGGGAGCTTGAACCTCAACTCAACTTCTGACCTTGACTCAGGAGCTCGAACCTTACCTCGAATCAGGTCCCGCACTTCACTCGGGAGCTCAAGCCTCGAATTGAACACGGGCTCAGGAGCTCAAGCCTTGACTAAACTCAGAGCCTGGACTTGGGAGCTCATACCTCAATTTGACTTGGGCACCTCGACTCAGAACTCTTGCTTCGGAGTTTGAACCTGAAGTAGACTCGGGCCCTGGGCGAGAGCTCAAGCTTCGACTCGACTTGGGAAGTCTAACCTCAACTTGACTAGAGACCTGAACTCAGGAGCTCAAGACTCGACTCGGCCCTCGACTCAAGCCTCGTCTCGAGACCTGGACTCGTGCTCTTGAGCCCCGACTGGACTCGGGACCCGCTGTCAGGAACTCTGACCTGGACTCACATGCTCGAGCCTCGACTTGGGAGATTGAATTTAGGCGTGTATGGCAGACGCACGGGTCTTGATGTGGACTTTTGTGAGTGAGTTAGCGAGTGATGTTACTAACCCCCTCAGCCACAGGTGGAGGTCCTGTCTGAGGAGGAGGGAGAAGAGGAGGATGAGGAGGAGGACATCCTGTCACTGGCAGAGGAAAAGTACAGACCAGCTGCTCTGGAGAAGATGATTGCCCTCATCGCTCTGCTAGTGGAGCAGTCCCGCTCGGAGAGGTCACTTTCTTTCTCATTCATACACACACACACACTGCTCATAGAGCTGTAGGTTGATTTCTTCCCTCTTCATCTCTCCCTTTATCCACAGACACTTAACCCTATCCCAGAGTGACATGGCAGCTTTGACTGGAGGTAAAGGCTTCCCCTTCCTGTTCCAGCACATCCGAGACAGCATCAACATCAGACAGACCTGCAACCTCATCTTCAGTCTCTGCAGATACAACAACAGGCTCGCCGAACACGTACGTTTTTCTTTATCCCGACTCTGTGCACGCCGGACGGCTCTCGGTAATTTAGCGAGTCTTGTTATTGGATTCCAGAATGATACCTCTTCATTTCAGTGACGACTTTTATTAAGTGTTTTTTTTTTAAACATTATGTACATCATTCACAAATCATAACTCCATGATTCCTCTTAGTAGTCATGGATACTGCGTACTCCAATCTAGAATCAGATTAAGAAATCTGATTGAGAGTCCAATTTATACAGACAAAAAAAAAAAAACACAAAGTTTTGAAAAAGAACTCGCATATATTAACGCCGTCCTTCACACCGAGTCTGAAACCGACGTACAAGGCGCTGAGTGAAATGTTTAATCGGAGTCTGTTCTAATTTCAGCGTTGTTAAAATCAGGCTGACCAATCAGAGCTCGGTCGCCGGGCAGAACAGCTCATCAAGAGCTTATAGGACGAGCAACAGGCTGCCTCTAAAAACATGGATATTAAAGAAAAGCTCTGGTGGAATAGAACTGAAAGGCTGGAGAACGATGGAGATAAAGCTCACAGTGATGGATGGAAGTGTTTGATTATTTATCTAAGTGCATTCTGATCTGTTCATGATCATAAAAACACAAACTAGAGCTTCCTGCACTCATCTCAGCTCATCTTTTTTGTTTTTAAGTTGATGATGAAGACACTGAAGTCTTGGTGACACATTAAGAGAAGGGGAATTAAAGAAAGCAAAAGCGGACGGGGAGTTTTCAGAGGGTTTAGACAAAAAACAGAGCGCCCTCGATGTGAAGGACCTACTATGTTAAAAACAGCATTCTCGGTGCGAATAGACCTGTAAGCGGCGTCACACGATTGCCAGGTCTGCCCATTAAGGGATCTTGCTTCCTGTGGGTTTATTTACATAGACCTGGTGCACATTTCTCTCGCTGGACCCTGGAATTAAATGCAGCACCGGTGAAATGGCTTTTCGGGGAGACACTGGAACACAGTATATGCTGGAGGAAATTTAAGAATTTCCGTATTTAACGATTAAAGTTTGAAGTTTGTCACATTCTTCTGTGAGATTATTGGCTGGTTGCAAAGCAGAGATTCGATTATTTCCCGGAGGTTATCTGCTACCTGCTTTGATTGAAATTAGTTATGGGATTATGAAGTGCATGTGAACGCACTGACTGATCTCAATGACTTTTTCTGTTGCCTCCAGATCGTCTCCATGCTCTTCACATCCATAGCCAAGCTCACGCCCGAGGTATGAGGCGTGACCTCCCGATCACATCTCTCTCTCATTTTAATAGAGCTGAGGATTGTTTGTTTTTGATTCACACGTGATGTGTGTGTGTGTGTGTGTGTGTGTGTGTGTGTGTGTATTTGTGTGTGTGTGTTAGGCGGCGAATCCGTTCTTTAAGCTGCTCACCATGTTGATGGAGTTTGCTGCAGGTCCTCCGGGGATGCCTTCGTTCGCCTCCTACATTTTGCAGAGGATCTGGGAGGTAAAGAGCCATCTCTGTCATGGCTGTGATCAGTAACGTTTCTCAGGCTTCTATCATTAAAATCTCTTTCACGCCATCATTTAAACTTCTTTTTGTCCATCTGGTTTGTCTCTTTTTCTCTCTCTCATTTAATTTAAAGTGCTTTATTGGCATGCCTGTTATGGTCTGGTGTTGCCGGGGTGATTATGCTTAACGAGTGGTAAACCATATGTGTATACCAATGCAGTAAAGAAAATAAAAGATTAAGTAAATAAAGGAGAAAATGCTGAGCACAATATGCAAGCCCAAATCAGAAAACTTGGGGTGATATGCAGAATGCTAATAAAACGCAGTGTTTGACTTTTACAGACAGTATGAACCCGAGATATTTCATGTTTTTGTTTTTTGTGGTCAACTTCATTTCATTTGCTGATAAACATCCATTTCAGACCTGCAACACATTCAAAAAATCTGTTGGCATGGGGTGATTTAGGGCTAGTAATGAGGTACAAAACTAAATGATGTGATTCTAATCATGATTTGGTACAAAAGCAGCATAAAGGAAAGTCAAGATGGGCAGAGGATCTCCAGTTTGTCAAGTAATGTGTGTGGGGAAAATTGTTTAAAACAATGTTCCTCAAAGGAAGACTGGAAGGGATTTGCATATTTCTCTCTCTACCATGCATAATATCATTAAACAACTTAAGGAATCTGGAGGAATTTCAGTGCATAAAGGGTTTATGTTTTAGTGTTGTTTTCATGAGTTTTTAACAAGACCATGCAAAACCACATGCTGCACACATTACAAAGGAGACTGGTCTGCCTGCAATCCTGACCTGTCCCCAGTAGAGAACGTGTGGAGAACTTTAAAACGAAAAATGCGATAACGACGACCCTGTGCTGTTGCACACCTTGTTTGTAGGAATAAAATAAAACCTGAAACTCGAAATCAACTTGTAACCCCTGTAACAAAACGTCTTACAAGTGCTGTTTGAAGGAATGGTAACATTATAAAGTGTAAATATTTTTCTCTCTCTCTCTCTCTCTCTCTCTCTCCCTGTCTCTCTCCCTCCCTCTCTCCCTCTGTCTCTGTCTCTGGGTCAGGTGATTGAGTATAACCCGTCTCAGTGTTTGGACTGGCTGGCTGTTCAGACTCCCCGGAATAAGCTGGCACACAGCTGGGTCCTGCAGAACATGGATAACTGGGTGGAACGCTTCCTGCTGGCACACAACTACCCCCGCGTCCGCACCTGTAAACACACACCGCTAGCACGTTTGCAGATGTAAACACACACACACTCGCTCTGCTAACGCGCACTGCCTGTCTGTCTCTCTCCCTCAGCGGCGGCATACCTGCTGGTCTCACTCATCCCCAGTAACTCGTTCCGACAGATGTTCCGCTCCACCCGCTCCCTCCACATCCCCACCAGGGACCTACCTCTGAGTCCCGACACCACCATCGTCCTGCACCAGGTCTCACCCTTTATACCTAACACTCTGAGACTGCTTTAGGTCTTCGTGTTTAGGCTGCGTGTTAATGAGTGACAAAACCGGATCGCGTTTCAGTTTGGCTTGTGATGGATGGCAAAATGTTCCTGAGCAGCAGCCAGGTGATGGTGGGATTTCTGCATGAACGCTTTTGGCCGTCATGAGCCATTTATATTTGGGTCGAGTCTCAGACCCCTTACGTACAAGTCCAAGCTGAGTCTCGAGTTCCAGTCCTGGCCCCAAGCCCTTGGCGTTTGGGTCCCAGTCAAGCTGCAGTTCCCAGCCCTGAGCCCATGGTGTTCGAATCCCAGTCAAGCTTCGAGTCCCAACTCCAGCCCCTGGCCTTTCAATGCCAGTTCAGCTTCAAGTCCCAGTCCCAGCCCCGCCCCTCTGGATATCGAGTCCCAGTAGAGCTGCCAGTCCTGGCTCTCAGCCCCTGGCGTGTGAGTCCCAGTTGATCTTCAAGTTCCAGCCCAAGCTCCTGGTGTTCAAGATTGACTAGAGCTTCAGTTCCCAGCCCTAAGACCCTGGCCTTTCATTTACATTTACATTTACAGCATTTAGCAGACGCCCTTATCCAGAGCGACTTACAATTGGTACAGTCTTACAATCCAAGCAATTGTGGGTTAAGGGTCTTGCTCAAGGACCCAACAGTGGCAGCTTGGCAGAGATGGGATTTGAACCCTGGACCTTTTGGTCCCTAGTCCAGTACCAGTACCAGTACTAGTTTCAGCCCCAGTCTAGCTCCAAGTCTCTGGCCTCGAGCCCCTGGTGTTTCAAGTCCGAGTTGAGCTTCTGTTCCAGGCCTATGTCTCTCTCGTTTGAGTCCCAGTTGAGCTGCAAGTCCTAGCCCTGAGCCCCAGTCGAGCTGCAGTTCCCAACCTCTTCCCCTGCCGTTGGAGTCCCATCCGAGCTTCAAGTTTCAGCCCAGGCTTGAGGTCCTTGGGTGCGTTTTTGAGTTGAGTCTCTGGCACACGAGACACGGTTGAGCCTCGAGTCTCTTCTGCTGACTCCTGATACACCATTAATGACGGTGTTCATTTGTGCATGAACTAACTCGTAGCAGTGAGCAGATCCAGGTTCCCTTATCTGACTCTGGTATCTGCTTTTATTTCCACAAGGTCTACAACCTGCTGCTGGGCCTGCTGGGCCGGGCTAAGCTCTACGTGGACGTGGCCGTGCACGGCACCACCAAACTGGTGCAGTACTTCAGCTTCATGACCTACTGTCTGATCTCCAAGACTGAGAAGCTCATGTTCTCCAGCTACTTCATGGACCTGTGGAACCTCTTTCAGGTGAGCACAGTGAGAAAGGGCTGATGGATGTGTGAGAGACCTTGATCTTAAGCCCCACCTCCTCTTTCTCCAGCCCAAACTCTCGGAGCCGGCCATCGCTACTAACCACAACAAGCAGGCCCTGCTGTCCTTCTGGTATAACGTGTGCGTGGAGTGCGGTGAGAATGTGCGCCTGATCGTACAGAACCCCGTCGTGACCAAGAACATCGCCTTCAACTACATCCTGGCTGATCACGACGACCAAGAGGTGGTGCTGTTCAACCGTGCCATGCTGCCCGCCTACTACGGCATCCTGCGCCTGTGCTGCGAACAGTCTGCCTCCTTCACCCGGCTGCTCGCCTCGCACCAGAACATCCAGTGGGCCTTCAAGAACCTCACGCCGCACGCCAGCCAGTACCCTGGGGTACACACACACACACAAACACACACGGCTCGGGGGTACTGATAACCTGCTTTATGCTGTGTATAATAGAGTTAATACAGTACAGTGTGGATACCTGGTGCCATCCAGTGGTCAGTTTCTGACATTGCATTCTAATACAGTGGCTAAATACTTTACCTAATTCGTGTTCTTGGTTTTTACCTTCATTTAATTAAAACCAGATCTTCTAACCAGAATTCATATAAACATTTCCTCTACGCGCTCAGTCTCTTTTTTTTTATTTTTAATTTTTTCCCCCCTCACTCTTTCTCTCTCTCCTCCTTTGTCTCTTTGATTATTGTATGTGTGTCTCTCTCATTTCCTCTTTCTTTCTGTCTGTCTCTCTTGTTGTCTCTATGCTGTCAGTCCCTGTTGTCTCTCTCTTCTGTTTGTCTTTCTCATTGTCTCTCTTGTTCCTTGTTCTCTCTCCATCCCCTCTCGTTGTCTCTCTTTTTCCTGTCTGTCTCTCTCTTGCTGTCATTGTCTCTTTTGTTCTCTTTTTTTCCTCTCTGGTTGTCTCTCTCACGATTCAAAGTTTCAAAAGTTGCTTTATTGGCATGACAAATAAGAACAAGGTACAAAAGAATTAAAATGTACATAGTCAAGAATGAATGAGTTAAAATACAATAGTAATATTAATAAAGGAATTAAAAATGAAATGGTTGGAGTAAGATTAATTTAGCTATTACAGTAATTAAGGTAAAATGTAATAAGATAAAGTTGAATATTCTCTCTCTCTCTCCCCCTCTCATATTTTTTATTTTATTTTATTTTTTTTATCTCTCTTGTCCCCCTGTTCTGTCTCTCGTCTCTTTCTCGTTGTCTCTCTTTTCTGTCTCTCTCTCACTGTTTGTCTATTTTTCTGTCTCTCTGGCAGTCACTCGCTCCGTCTTGCACTCTCTCTCTCGTGGTCTCTTTTTTTTTTCTGCCCGTCTCTCTCTCTCTCGTTGTCTCTCTCTTCTGTCTGTCTTTCTTGTCTTTTTCTCATTGTCTTTTTGTCTCGCTGTTTTTTTTGTTTTTTTTTCTGTCTGTCAGTCACGCGCGCGCGCGCGCGCTCTCTCGCTCGCTCGCTCTTGCTTTTGCTCTTTGTCGTGTTTGGCTGTCTCTCTCTCTTGTGACTCTGTCATGGTATCTCTTTTCTCTCTCGTTTTGTTTTTCATTTATAATGCTTTATAGGCACGGCTGTTACAGTACAGTTTTGCCACAGCGAGTATGATTCATGAGTAAAACACATGTACAAAAAGAGTTATAGAAATATTTGACACAGGGAGCAGAGAACCCGGTGTTCAGTTCCTCAAGCTGCTTAAAGAACCGCTCTTCGATGGAGAAGGATGTTGGACAGTGGAGAAGGAAATGGGTTTCATCCTCACCCTCTCTCTCTCTCTCTCTCTGCAGGCGGTAGAGGAGCTGTTTAACCTCATGCAGCTGTTTGTGGCTCAGAGGCCAGACATGAGGGAGGAGGATCTGGAGGACGTTAAACAGTTTAAGAAGACCACAATCAGCTGCTACCTTCGCTGCCTGGATGGCCGCTCCTGTTGGACCACGCTCATTAGGTATTCACACACAGACGTCTAACAGAACAGCATTTCTAGTCCAGCTGTGTTATTCTTCCTGAAGTTATACTGATGGGGATTCATCGTGTTCTCAGTGCCTTCCGTGTGTTACTGGAGAATGATGAGGACCGGTTACTGGTGGTCTTTAACCGAGGACTCATCCTGATGACGGAGGTACATTCTGTCTCACCGTGGGTCTTTCATATCTGTTAGCCCCTTTATCCCATCGGCTGAGACGGTTCTCTTTGTGTCTCACTCGGTTTAGTCCTTCAACACCCTGCACATGATGTACCATGAGGCCACGGCGTGCCATGTGACCGGTGACCTGGTGGAGTTGCTGTCCATTTTCCTCTCTGTGTTAAAGGCGACCAGACCGTACCTGCAGCGCAAAGGTACTACATTACCCAGGATGCACCTGACGTACACCTTCAGTCTTTAATAATGCACTGTTCACACAGGTATTACATACACACAGTCATTAATAGCTCTATTCACACACATGTACTACATTACCCATAATACACACAATCATCCATGATACTGTATTCTGGGTATTACATTACCCAAAATGCCCCTAACATACACATTCAGTGTCTAATAATGTTCTATTTACACAAAGGTATTACATTACCCACAATGCACATAACATCTAGTCATATGGATAATCATTTGTAATGCACTATTCACACAGACGTACTACGTTACCCATAATTCACTCAACACTTGTATAATCATCCATAATGTTCTATTCCCACTAAGGTACAACATTACCCATAATGCACCTGACATGCACATTCAGTCTTTAATAATGCTTTATTCACAAAAAGGTACTACATTACCCATAATGCACCTAATATATACACATTGTCATAATAGCTCTGTTCACACAAAGGTACTACATTACCCATAATTCACTCAACACTAATATAATCTTCCATAATGCCCTTTTCACCAAAAGGTACCACATTACCCATAATGCACCTGACCTACACATTTAGTTTTTAATAATAGACTATTCACAAAAAGGTACTACGTTACCCATAATTCACCTAAATATACACACTGTCATTAATAGCTCTGTTCACACAGATGTACTACATTACCCATAATGCACTCAACACTTATTTAATCATTCATATTGCTCCATTCACATACAGGTACTACATTACCCACAATGCACAAGATACTATAATGCTGTCAACCTACACCATCGTCCATAATGCACTACTCACACAGACACCTTATCTGCAATGCACTCCAGCTCTGTGATCATCTGTGCATTATGGGTAAAGTAGTAATTAATGCAGTTTCTTAGAATGCACCATTTAGACAAAGGTACTACATTACCCACAGTGCACTGTTTACACACAGGTACTACATTACCCATAATGCACCTAACATACACAATCTTTAATAATGGACTATTCAGAGTACTGCGTCACTGATAATGCTCTGATCATGCAAATGCCCATAATGCATCTTCTCAACAGTTTATTGTACATTATGGAACCTCCATAGAGTTTAACGAGCTGGTGCTCAACATAAACTGTGTGTGTGTGTGTGTGTGTGTGTGTAGATGTAAAGCAGGCTCTGATTCAGTGGCAGGAGAGGATCGATTTTGCACACAAACTTCTGACGCTGCTGAACTCCTACAGTCCTCCAGAACTGCGCAACACCTGTCTGGGTAACACACACACACACTTTTGTGTTTAATGTAAGAGAATGGCCCATGAATGTGAGAGATTTCTGTTGTGCACACAGTAATGGGACAGGCCTCCTGTATGATAAATAGGCTTCATGTTTTCTGTTGCTCCTCTTCCTCAGACGTGCTGAAGGAGCTGGTGCTGCTGAGTCCACACGACTTCCTGCATACGCTCGTGCCCTTCCTGCAGCACAACCACTGCACTTACCACCACAGCAACATCCCCAGTAAGTCTCTCTCTCTCTCTCTCTCTCTCTCACACACACACACACACACACACACACACACACACACACACACACACACACACACACTGCCACCATAACTGCCGGGGTTATGTTTGATCCCTGTCTTTGTTTGAAGCTAATAGCTTGTGTTCGGTTTTGTCAGTAGCCGTTGGGGTTTGGAAGCCACCTTTCAATAAATGACGATTGAGTTTAGAATTAGTTTATTACTATTTTGATTAAAGGATTTAAATAAACCCTGGGTTAAAATAATCCAGAATGTAATCTTTCTAACTTTCTAAGGTCACAATACTGCATGAACCAGCTTTTGCTCACTGCTAACATGATGTTAAATAAATAAATAAACTGACATCATGTAAAATAAAGAAGCCTGTTTATTAAAGTAAGTTAAAGTGAGTGTAATTGGTTTGATCCGGTCTTGTTCTTGTGGTTTTAGTCGTTTGTAGGCGGCTGTCGTCCTGCAAGCTTTATTTGTTCCCAAGTAATTTTTTTTAATTGCAGTGTGATTCCGGAAAATTAGTTTTTTCTCCCAGTCAAAGAGTAGATGCATCTTTCTCAATCTCTCTCTCTCTCTCTCTCTCTCTCTCTCTCTCTCTCTCTCTCTCTCTCTCTCTCCTCTAATCTCCTCTCTCTCTCTCTCTCTCTCTCTCTCTCTCTCTCTCTCTCTCTCTCTCTCTCTCTCTCTCTCTCTCTCTCTCTCTCTCTCTCTCTCTTTGCCTCTGTCTCTTGCTCATTCTCTCTTTCTCCGTTTGTCTTATGTTTCTCTGTCTCGCTCTGTCTGTCTCACTCTCTCTCTTTCTCTCTGTTTGTCTCTCTCGCTGTCTGTCTCTCTCCCTGTCTCTCTTTTTCTTTCTGTCTCTCTCTTTCTTTGTCTTTGTCTCTCTTGCTCGCTCTTTGTCTGTCTGTCTCTGTCTGTCTGTCTGTAGTGTCGTTTGGCCCGTATCTGCCCTGCAGAGAGAACATCAAGCTGATGGGGGGTAAGAACAACATTCGGCCTCCCAGACCTGAACTCAACATGTGCCTCCTGCCTTCCATGGTGGAAACCAGTAAGGTGTGTTAAGTTTACCTGTAGCCTGGGTGGGTGATGATCAGTGTTGGGACTGTAGCCTATAAAATGCATTTCATTATACATTACAGAACAGACGGATTACTCAAAGCGAGTAGTGTTTGAATACTTTGGATTATTACTGTAACGTGTGACTGTCACTATAAGACTTATTTGTTTAGACCCGACCTGACCTGACGCGTGTGGTAGCATGGCTGATTTTCCCCTTGTTCTTTCTCTCCAGGGGAAAGACGAGGTGTATGACAGGATGCTGATGGACTACTTCCTGTCCTACCACCAGTTTATCCACCTGCTGTGCCGAGTGGCTATGAACTGTGAGAAGTTTACAGAAACCCTCATCAAACTCAGTGCGTCGCTCTTTCTCGCCCTGTTCTCATTGTGTAGCTGCAGCCGGACGCTTGTGTTGCTCTGACTGTGGGTGTCTGTGTGCAGGTGTACTGATGGCCTATGAAGGATTACCACTGCACCTGGCCTTGTTCCCCAAACTGTGGATTGAGCTCAGTCAGTCTCAGGTAAGTGTCACCTCACGTTTACAGAAAGAAACTCGGTTCTGGTCTTTAATTTGTTCCAGAAGGCTCGAGAACCGAAAATGACGAGTATAGAGCAAATGTTTCCCATAAGCAATAATGTAAATTGAATGAATGGGTTCCAGATCCCCAGAAAATCCCCCTGTATAATGCATTATATGCATTTTGTTCAGGAGCTCCTGATTTATGATGGGGATCTGTTCATCAAATCCATCATAAGTTAAATGGATCATGAACATGGGGAGTTTAATATAGTCTGTACTGTATCATATATTACACATTAACACTTAACTAAACCTACAGTTACTCACAATCATTAACACAAAGTTTATTTATAATAAAGGGTTAAAAAATCTCATGTCATGTAGTGAGCCATGGATTGAAAGTGAAAAGTAAAAGCAAAACACTTTTTGTTTTCACTCTATTGGTGAACTCGGTCCTTGTATAGCTGCTAAGCTAACTGCAGCGTGTGTTCTGTAGCATTCAGTTCCTGTTTTCCATGTGGTTGGCGGTCATTTCTAACCTTTTTAGGACCCATGGAGATTTACTTGCACTAAATGCAGTACTGTATATGTAGAAATAAAGAAAAATACGATAAACACAGCACAGATCTTTTCTGAAGGCTATTGTGAATCAGAATCACTTTGTACTGAATCGGGAATCGAGTTTTGGCTGAGAGTACCGAGCAAACTACGAGAGCCGAGACAATTTTTTTTTCTGGTTAAAATGTGTTCGAGAACCGGATTCGACATGTTCCGAGGTGGTCGAGAATCGAGGTACCATTGTCTGCTCGGGTTGGGTTGTAGGATGTTAGGAGTGCTTACAAAATCAAGTCCAGCACATTTCGAGAAATGGTTCAGAGAACAAAGATTCATATAATGAGAGCCTAATATCCATTGTTTCCTATACGGAAATCCCTGCTTTCAGTGACGTCCCAGTATTAAATGTGGAGCACGGGGCGTTCTGATTGGTCCTCCAACAGGCTCATCTGTGGTCTGCAGATTGGGCGATCACAGCACTTTTCGACCAACGACGAGCAGGTTCCGTTCCAGCTTGCGCAACTCATTTTCAAAAATAAATTGCTTCAGAACACAGAAAGTTCAAAAGATAGTGATGCTAATACTGTCGAACCTGCTGTAGGTTCTAGTTCCTCATTCTAATTCAATCCTCACACAGTAATACATTTTGTGTCTGGCACTATTTTGGCCCGGCTTGATGTCATGACCCTACATCTCTCTCCTCTGTAGTCCACGTTGGCCAAGACGTGTGTGAAGCTGCTGTGTGAGGACCCTGCCTTTGGAGAATACATCAAGTGCATTCTGATGGATGAACGAACCTTCCTCAACAATAACACGGCCTACTCGTTCCTCACATGCTTCTTACACAAGGTCCGTGCTCTCTTGCGGGGTTCCCCGTGAGGTTCTTGAGATGTTTTCCTGGTTAATTATCGGTGTAGAACTTCGGTTTATAGCTTAATATGCTGTGTTTCGTTACGTTGTTGAATGAAGCCGATTGTGTGCTGGTTTGTCCAGGTGCAGCCGCAGGTGTTATCAGGGCCGAGCTGTGCTAATCTGATCAATGTGCTGGTCACCAACCTGCTGAATGAGTATCACTCGCTCCAACCTGAGCTGACCAATCAGAACGCAGAGCTCAGAAAGACCAGCGGCCTGCTCAACGCCGTCAGTAATGCCAAGCTCCTGCTGGGCATCTCGCTAACTCTGCCTTTAGATTTCACTCTTTCAGTTCTCTATAATAGTATTATAACAGTGTCAGTTTATACATTGTAAAGTGTGTGTGTGTGTGTGTGTGTGTGTGTGTGTGTGTGTGTGTAGGATCTGCGAGCTCTTGTGCTGATGTTGTCAGTACACACCCCTCAGCAGCTGGACTCGGCACTCGGACCCGCCCTGCAGGAGCTGCTCAGCAAATGCACAGCCTGCTTACAGCACCGCTCCACACACACACTGGAGACTAAAGCCAAGGGTATAGAACCATCTCTCTCTCTCTCTCTCTCTCTCTCTCTCTCTCTCTCTCTCTCTCTCTCTCTCTGAGAGAGAGAGAGAGAGAGTCTCTCCTCTCTCTCTCTCTCTCTCTGCTCTCACTCCGCACTCACTCACTCATCCACTCTTCTCTCTCTCTCTCTCTCTCTCTCTCTCTCTCTCTCTCTCACTGACTCAACCACACCACTGGAGGACTATACAGCCAAGGGTATAGAACCTTCTCTCTCTCTCCTCACTTCACTCAACAGACCACCCACACACAATGGAGACTAAAGCCAAGGGTATAGAACCTTCTCTTATCTTCTATCACTCTCCCAACTCACAGACACACACACACTGGAGGACTAAGCCAAGGGTATTATAGAACCTTCCTCTCTCCTCACTCACACACACAACTGGAGACTAAAGCCAAAGGTTATAGAACCTCTCTCCCTTCTCCTCTTTCTCTCTCTCTCTCTCTCTCTCTCTCTCAAATCTCACTAAAAAGGGACACACACACACGGAGGACTTAAAGCCAAGGGTATAGAACCTTCTCTCTCTCTCTCACTCAACACACACACACTGGAGACTCTAAAGCCAAGGGGTATAGAACCCTCTCTCTCTCTCTGCACTCTCTCACTCTCTCACTCTCTCACTCTCTCACTCTCTCACTCCCTCACTCACTCACTCACTCACACACACAACACACCACAACACACACACACCACACACCACACACACCAACACCCCCACACCTGGAGGACTAAAGCCAAGGGTATAGAACCATTCTCATCCACACTCCACTCACTCACTCAATCTCACTCACTCTCTCACACAACACCCAAACACACACACACCACAACAAACACACCACCACACCACACAAACGGAGACTAAAGCCAAGGGTTATAAGAACATCTCTCTCTCTTCTCTCTCTCTCACTCACACACACACCACACACACACACCACACCCACACACTGGAGGACAAAGCCAAGGGTATAGAACCTTTCTCTCTCTCTCTCACTCACACACACACACCATGGAGGACTAAAGCCAAGGGTATAGAACACTTCTCTCTCACTCACTCACCACTCACTCCACTCACTACTCACTCACTCACTCATCACACACACACACACACACACACACCACACAAAGGAGACTAAAGCCAAGGGTAGATTATAGAACCCGTCTCTCTCTCTCTCTCTCTCTCTCTCTCTCGCTCTCTCTCTCTCTTCCTCACACACTCAACACACACACACACTGGAGAATAAAGCCAAGGGTTTATAGAACCATCTCACGCAACTCAACACACTCCACACACTCACTCACCCACACACACACACACCACACGGAGGACTAAAAGCCAAGGGTTATAGAACCATTCTCTCTTCCTCTCTCTCTACACACTCACACACACACAACACACACACACACAAAACCAAAACACAAACACACCACACACACACTGGGACTAAAAGCCAAGAGTATAGAACCATCTAAATAATCTCACCACACAGGAGGGACTAGCCAAGGGTATAGGAATACATCTACACACACACAGGAGATTAAAGCCAATGGTATACAACCATCTCCACACACCACACACACACACCACACACACACACACACAGGAGACTAATGCCAAGGGTATTATAGAATCAATCTCCTCTCTCTCTCTCCCTCCACTTCTCACAACACACCACACACACAAACACCACACACACCACACCAACACACACACACACCACACAACAGGAGACTAATGCCAAGGGTATAGTGCCATCTCTTCCACACCACAGAGATTAAAAGCCAATGGTATACAAACCAACACACACACACACACACACCACACAGGAGAGACTAATGCCAAGGGTATAGAATCATCCTCTCTCTTCTCTCTCTCTCACATCACTCTCACCAACACACACACACACACACACACCCACACAACACACACCACCACAGGAGGACTAAGCCAAGGGTAGAGAACAATTATCTCTCACACTACACCACACTCTGGAGACATAAAGCCAAGGGTAAGAACCATCTCTCTATCTCTATCTCTCTCTCTCTCCTCTCTCTCTTTCTCTCTCTCCTCTCTCTCTCTCTCTCTCCACACTCAACACACACAACACACACCACACACACACACAGAAGACTAAGCCAAAGGTTTATACCGAATCATCTCTTCTCACACACACACAACCCACAGGAGACCTAATGCCAAGGGTATAGAACCATCTCCTCAAACATACACACCATCTGGAGACTAAAGCCAAGGGTAAGAACCATCTTCTCTCTCACACACACACCACCCCACACACACACACACAAACACACACACACACACACAGGAATAAAGCCAAGGGTATAGAACCAATCTTCTCTCACACACACACACACCACACACACACACAACACACACAACAGGAGAGTAATGCCGGGTATAGAACCATCTCTTCACCAACACACACACACACACACAACACCACACTGGAGACTAAAGCCAAGGGTTATAGAACCCCTCTCTCTCTCTCTCACTCTCTCTCTTCACTCTATCACTCACTCTCTCACTCACCACACCACATGGAGACTATGCCAGGGTATAGAACAATTCTCTCTCTCTCTCTCTCTCTATCTCTATCCTCTCACTCACTCACTCCTCACTCACTCACTCACTCACTCACTCACCACACCACACACACCACACCCACACACAACACACTGGAGACTAAACCAAGGGTATTTAGAACCATTCTCCGCTCTCTTCCACACTCACACACACACACACCCACACTGGAGAATAAAGCCCCAAGAGTTATAGAACCATCTCCTACTCTCACACACAGGAGATAAGCCAAGGGAAGGAAATAGAAACATTCTCACCCACACACACAGAGATTAACCAATTTGGTATACAACCCAACTCACACACACACACACAGGAGACTTAAAAAGACCCTGGTTATAGAACAATCTCTCTCTATCTCTCTCTCTCTCTCTATTCTCTCTCTCTCTCTCTCTCTCTCTCTCACACACTCACACACACACACCACACCACACACACACCACAACCACTGGAGACTAATGCAATGGGTATAGTTACCATCTCTCACACCACACAGGAGATTAAAGCCAATGGTATACAACCATCACACACACACACACACACAGGAGACTAAGCCAAGGTATTAGAATCATTCACACACACACAGAGAGATTAAAGCAAGGTATTACAACCATCACACACACACAACACCACACAGGAGATAATGCCAAGGGGATAGTACCATCTCTCACACACACAGGAGAGTAAAGCCAATGGTATACACCATTCACACACACACACACACACAAAAACAACACAACAACACCACCACACACCCAACACACACACACAGAGATAAGCCAAGGGTATAGTACCATCTCACACACACAACCGGAGTAAAGCCACGGTTATACAACATCACACCCCACACACACACACACACACACACCACACACACAGGAGGGGACTAAGCCAAGGGTATAGAAATCATCTCTCTCTCTCACTCACAACACACACACCACACACCACACACACACACAACCACACACGGAGACTAAAAGCAAGGATACACCCATCACACAACACACACACCACACACAGGAGGGACTAATGCCAAGGGTTATAGGTTACCATTCTCTCACACACACAGGAGCTTAAAGCCAAATGGTTATACAAACCATCTCACACACACAACCCACACACACACACACACACACACACACACACACACACACACACACAGGAGACTAATGCCAAGGGTATAGTACCATCTCACACACACACAGGAGATTAAAGCCAATGGTATACAACCATCACACACACACACACACACAGGAGACTAATGCCAAGGGTATAGAATCATCTCTCTCTCTCACTCACACACACACACACACAGGAGACTAAAGCCAAGGGTATAGAACCATCTCTCTCACACATACACACACACAGGAGACTAATGCTAAGGGTATAGAACCATCTCTCTCACACACACACACACACACACACACACACACACACTGGAGACTAAAGCCAAGGGTATAGAACCATCTCTCTCTCTCTCTCTCTTTCTCTCTCTCACACACACACACACACAGGAGACTAAGCCAAGGGTATAGAATCATCACACACAGGAGACCAAAGCCAATGGTATAGAACCATCACACGCACTCTCTTAATGTGCAGCATTCAGAATGTAATTACACAGGTGGGGATCATTTGAACTCCTCTCACTGATCTGTTTTGGGTCAGTTCCCGTGTCGCCGGTTAAATCGCCAACGTAGCGTGACCTCATGATTTTGGCCTCCGGCTCACACGGCTGACTTGCTCCCAGCTAGCCGTTAAGGTTGTGTGTTCCTCTGTCTCAGTGGAAGAGGAGGGAGCCACGCCCGTGAAGCGGCGACGCGTCAGCGCCGGTGACGATCGGCCTGCAGAGGGCAGCGGCAGCACCGGTCTTGGGGCGGGAGTGTGCGCCGCCACCACCTCCTCATCGTCGCTTCCATGCTCGGAGCAGAAGGCGGAGCCCGGAGAGGCCTTGACGCCCAACAGCACTTCGGACACCGAGACCCGGGACTCCTCTCTTATCGATCCGGGGACCGAGCAGGACCCGCCCTCTCCGGACAGCGCCTCGGCCAAGGAGGAGAAAATGGAGGCGTCGTCGTCTTCCTCGGCATCCTCTTCCTCGTCATCTTTGCCCGAGGTGTTTGGGAGGTCGGACCCGGGGCCGTCGGCGGCCGGAGAGGACGACGAGACGGAGGAGGAGCGCAAAGACGCAAAGGGGCGCGAGAGGGAGAACGCAGCCAAGACTTGCTCCTCTTCGTCGTCGTCGTCCGCGGACGATTCCGCCAACGTCTCGCTCCCCGGGTTCCAGGACGCCGACGAGGGGCGGGGCTGCAGCTATCAAGAGGCGGAGTCGGGGATGAGCCACTCTCCGGCATCAAATCCCGGGCTGGACGTCTTGGACACGCTGTACCGCACGGTGGAGGCCGCCGTCGCCGTGGTTAGCAAACTGTCCGCCGGGGTTAAAGGAGGTTCACGCCCCTCCGCCTCATGATGTCACTGCTGTCCTTTTTGTCGTCTCGTCTCGTCTCCCCAACGTTGTTGTTTTTTTTTTTTTTCCTTTTTTTCTGGTTTGTTTGGTCATCATACAGTGTTAGCGTTGCTGAGGACTAGCAGTGGAAAATGCGAACGAGACTTAGAGCGAGTTAGCAACCACGGCACATCTCAAAGGGCGAATCACCTTTTCCTTCTTTATTTGAAGTGGTTTATTATTTTGTTTAGCGGTCGCCGGACCGAGACGGGGAAGGTTTACAGAGTTTTAGTCCTTTCTGTTTCTAATTTAAATTGCATTTTATTTGTTATTATTATTATTGTTGTTGTTATTGTCTCCTGTGCCAGTTTTGTACTTACCGAAGTGAGGCTCGAGCGAAGACGCCTTGCCATTTTTTTTTTTTTTTTTTCTTTTTCCTGTGGTCGATATCGAAGCTGCGTTTACGTGTACATTGAAGGGGGGGTTTAAAAAAACACAATAACGCAACGAAACCACGACAAAACTTGATTCTGTAGAGAATCCTCTAGCTGTTGCCTGGCGTTGTAAATGAGAAGATGAGAAATATATATGTAAGATTCTATGTATACAGTATATATCAGCAGGCCGGCTCATGTATACTGTATATATATAAATATCCAGAAATCTACTGTGTATATACATATGCTGTATATGTATATAGACCTTAATGGTGCTTTATCAGACACAGAGTATGTGTTGCTTGAATAAAGCACACCTGATGGAACTGTCGGAGCTATATTTTATTTACCGAGAAGCATTCCATTATCTAATGTCATTCTTGCATTTTTATTTCTGTTTTCTTGTTCCCTTTTTTTGGACTTCTTTTAATATAGGATAACTTAATAAAATTTAAATATGATTTTAATTATGAACCAAGTCGACCATCAGACTGAGATTTCTTTCTTTTTTTATGAGTCGTGTTACTCTCCGGAACGATTTGCTTTTAAGCCTTTTAAGTGTTGTGTTCAGAAAGGGTTTGCGTGCACAGCATAATCCAATAAATTTATTATCCTAATTATTAAAGTATGCTCCTACTTCACGGCAGGGCCTTTTCTCAGCGCATAGGTACCCTGAGTGACGTACGTTTGTGGCAGTTAGTCCAGATGGAAGTGGCGCAAGTGTTTTACTCGTAGACAAAAGCCTAAAAGGAGTTTTTGGGATCGAATGAAACAACGATATCTGTAAGTGATTACGATCTTGGAGTGAAGGGATAAGTTTATTGGGGAAAACTATACAATTGAAAGGAGGCTCTAGTTACCCTGTTAGGTCGGCTCTAGCCTGGAAAGGCGGACTAACAGGGTAAGGTGGCTTGCTATGAGAAAGTAAAAAGTCATTTTAATGTTCAAAAACAACACTTTATTTGGTACATTACACAAAAAGAGGGGTGTGTGTGTGTGCTGTGAGGAATAAAGCACAAGAAAGCCTGGTTTATATACTTGAGGAACAAATGTCCCCACAATGATACAAAGGTCAAGACATTTTACTTTGTTCTGACAAACCAACACAGAGAACAGATTTGCTTTGTTACTGAGGTTAAACTTAGGTGAAATAAAGTACTTAGTAATTAATTCATCGTTACCCCAACACTGCTTGTACTGAACCCTGAAATCATAGGCTGTGCTATGAGAAACAATCAGGTCATTGACTGGTAACTGTTGGTTTATACTGTTTAAATACCTTAATGAAACGGATTGAAATGCATCGGTGTAAATTACGCGAGTCAGGGATTCAATCTGCAGCTGTTAAATTACTTCAGGTTATTCAAACTGAGGGAGGTGGGTACAAAAAGTTGAAAACTCAGCTGCCATAGTATGATCAAATCCTTTTAAAAGTCAGTAATTCATGACAAGATTCTGTAAGGCAGGGTCACGTTCATTTACATCGTAAATCATTAACATGGCTGAGAGGAAAAACGTCCGACACTCTCAGAAGGCAGAGGTCTCTTTGGAATTGCTGCGTAACGACAGCTTTCTTCTGTCCGACACGTCAGATGATGATTTGCTGCTGCGGTGGCTTTCATTCTGAAGGGCATAAAGATCAGAAAATTATGTTCAGGAATAAACTGAAGCCATAACTCTATTATAACTCCACAACTATTTTAGAGACGTTGGTAAGAGGCAGTTCCCTACGTGGGCTTGCGAAGTTCAGGACGAATGTTGGTATTTTGACATTGTTTTATTCAGAATTTTATTCATTTACACCGTATGTTCTATAGTTTTACATTCTCCATTTTGTTATGCTCTTCATGTTACTACATTATTTTTTATACAACAGTTAGTTCCTAACAGTCTTAACTGTTGTACAAAACACAGGTATCACTCCGCTGAGGCGTTGCCAAGTAACCACAGGCTTTATGCACACAGACGTGTACAAATAACGCAATTACCCCAATAACTAAATGCTATAGTTTAATTCTTAATGAAGTGTATTTTTAATCTTTCCCTTTTAAATTCTCATACAACCTTTCCCATCAATATTTGCGTATTTGCACTTTGTATTTCGCTTTAACGTTACTTGGTAGTGTTATATAAACCTTGTTAGCATACTGTAGCGTACTACTTCAGTACCACTCGGTGCACTCTCCGATTTATAGTGTTCGTAATGTGTGCCTTTGAAAACATTTTGCCAAAAATAAATGAATAAATAAATTTAAAAACATTATGCTGAATGAGACAACGTGCGTTCCATAACCAATGTATTTGCTTACGGCAAGTATCGCCATCTAGCGACCATTATGTGTCAATAACAGCAGGTCCTTGTCTGAAGACTCCGTGCGGGCTTTTGACACATTCTAAGTAGCAAAGGTAAATCTAGCATGGCGCTAATGGTCACAACGTTCAAATGACCAGCGCTCCACATTTCTGGGCTTATTCAAGGCAAACTGGCCCGGTGCTTCTAGTGCTAAGGAAATTGTTACCGTTACATTAACAACAACACATTTATTGTGGCTCTACTTTTTGGCGGAAGGGATTTGTCGTCAGGTTTAATTAATCGAGTATCAGAACTGGACCTTGGAGCAATGGAAGACTTTGGTCTGGGTATGTGACTGGTGGAGGGTGTGTGATGATCTGGGCAATGTCTTGGTTAGGATGTTAATTGGACACACAATGCCAAACTAACCATTTCTACAGACCACTGGCATTAATGGTTCTGGCTAATTAGTTTATATAAGCTTTAAAATACAGTTAAGTGAGTGGTACCCATTTCTAATCTCAACCTAGCCAGCGTGACCTCGTCACTGGTTTTTAACTCAACCCTTAGAGGTCCATGGACGAAGCCGTGTCATTCGTGTCTAGCCCAAATAAGAGTAAACATCTATAAGCTGAAAAACTGTTACAACTGAAATACAGCAGCCCCCTGTTATGACTGCCCTTTTCAAAATTGTAAAAAAAAAAAAAAAATCATTGATTGCTCAGGACCCCTAAAGCTTTGATCCCAGCCAAACTTTTGGTCTTACCTCTTTTGGATATGTATAGGGGTTCTTGTGTGCGTGGCTATTAAAGCTGTAAAGGAAAGATATTGAGAGAGAAATTAGAGGCAGATTTTATGGAGCAGGCTCATTACTGATTTAACTCCAGTACGTACATACCCGTGGTTTTCAGGTTTTCCTATGCGAAAGCTTTCCTGATCCGAGTCCATGTTCTTTGTCTTCTTGAACCTGAGATCACATGGGTGAGGTGAGTGTGTGGTACTTTATTTAGGCTTCTTGGTATTTGGTGTACAAGGTCAAGTGAAATTTAATTCTATAGCAGTTTTTACAATGGGGCATTGTCTCAAAGCAGTTTTACAAATACTTAGACCCACAGCCCTA
>JAJAGP010002018.1:40000-69417 GCA_025084515.1 Ancistrus triradiatus
TCCCTCCAGTTCCACATCATTACCGAACACCTTCTCCAGTTCAGCTATCACACTTTGATTCTCCTCCTCCAGCTTCCTGTACAAGCAGAATCAGAACGAGTTACCAGACCGGGTTCACTTACTTATACTGGAAGTGTACAGTACATGATAAAGAAAAACATTCTGACCCATCACTACCTGAATAAGAAATAACACTGATTATCTGGTTACAGCAGCACTGTGGGATATATTGGATTGTCAGTAAACAGTGGGTTCTGATAGTAGAGGTGTTGGATGAAAGAGAAATGTTCAGAAGTCACTTTAACAGGGAATTGATCATTACGGCCAGATGACTGGCTCAGAGCATCTCCTAAACAACAAGGACTGTGGGGTGCTCCTGCTCAGCAATGGTACCTACAGACATTGGTCTGAGGAGGGGCCACCCTACTTTTAGCAATTTCGTAGACGCCCTTATCCAGAGCAACTAACAACCTCTACAATTTTATAGTTCAAGCAATCGAGGGTTAACGGCCTTGCTTAAGGATGGTGGCAGCTTGGCAGATGTGGGATTTGAATCATGGACCTTCTGGTCAAGAGTCTAGTACTTTAACTGCTAGGTTAACACAACAATCCAGCAATCCATGACTTGATTATGGGAGGACACACAGTGCAGCCCTGATGAGTCCAGGGCTGCCTAGTCACAGACTAGTCGAAGTGCTCACCGTGCTAACCCATATCCACCATAAAAAGCTCCTACAATGGGCACCATGTGTCAAAACTGGACTTTGCCCGATAAGAACTGTTTCATTTTCTATAACAGTGTTTTCTTTAAAACGGTTTTACAGTCCAAATAAGTAAACCTAGATCGACAGTGGCAGGGGAAAATCCCTAGCTGCGATGACGGAGAAACCTTGGAAGGAGAGACCCATCTTGAAATAGTTCTCAGTAGATTGAACAGAAGCTAAGTGACTGCTGTTACCAAGTGCTGCAACTCTGGGAGCAGTAACAGCTCAGCCTTATAGCAATATTTCACCCAACCCAAACAAATCAGTCAGATTTATTTCTGTAGCACTTTTACAATGGAGCATTGTCTCTAAACAGCTTTACAATTTTAGATTATTTTCTAAATTGTAATCCCAATTGAGCAAGCCTAGGGTGACAGTGGCAAGGAAAAACTCCCTAAACGTTATAAGGAAGAAACCTTGCGAGGAGAAAGACTCGGAAACGGACCCAACGCACTTGGGCGGCGTAGATGTTGTCATATCTTATTCTAAATGACCATAAGTACTCTAACAAACGGGCATTAGAAATGAGGCTAATACAGAATCCAAAATTTGTTTTACAGTTTTAGTATCATTTAGTATCTTAGCCAATTAAAGTACACAAATCTTCCTTTCTTACTTTTGTACACAGATCACTATGTATGTTGTTAGTGAATAAAGCCTATAACGACCTTTCATTGACAGTCATTCTTGTCTAACACTCTGTTTGTGGGTGGACTTACTGAAGAACATCCTTGGCACTCTGGATCACGCCGTTCGAATCTACAGCGACGAAGCTGATGGAAGTCTTATCTGTTGTTTTTCGTAGCATCAAGTTTTCGGTCATGGCTCTCACACTGATGATGTGAATGCTCCAGCCTAGGGCTTTCTGTAAAGCTCTGAGAGACAGCAAAACACAGATTAGCTTGTGTCTCGAGTGCACCTTTACGTAGGCATTAATAAGAACCATGGAGTTCAGGCAGATCGTTTATACACTGTTCAATCACTTTATTAGGTACACCTCCTTGTTTTTATGCTCATTCTCTATTTTTATCCTTTCCACTTACCCTATAGAAGCACTTTGTAGTTCTACAATTACAGACTGTAGTCCATCGGTTTTGCTCCATAGTTTGTTCGTTCCCTTTCCTCTGTTCTCTAATGGTCAGGTACTGTTTGGGTGGTGGATCAGTCTGCTGTGTGTTAGTGTGTGTTGTGCTGGTATGGGTGGATCAGACACAGCAGTGCTGCTGGAGTTTTAATCACCTCAGTGTGACTGCTGGACTGAAAATAATCCACCAGACAAAAATGTCCAACCACCAGCATTCTGTGAGCACTGACGAAGGATTAGAGGATGACTGACACAAACTGTGCAGCAACAGATGAGCTACTGTCTCTGACTTTGCATCTGCAAAGTGGAGTGATAAGATGGATGTAGGGCTGAGTGAGAATGACCCAAACCCAAATAGTACCTGATCTGTGCTGGTCCTGTGGGGGTCCTGACCATTAGAGAACAGATTAAACGGGGTGATCAAAGGATGTAGAGAAACAGATGGAGTACAGTCTGTAATTACAGAACTACTGTACAAAGTGCTTTTATATGGTAAGTGGAAATGATCAAATGGACAATGAGTGTAGAAACAAGGAGGTGTACCTAATAAAGTGATTGAACTTCAACTTTGGTCATTTTGGTTTCTGATTCACAAGATTCAAAAATGGTTCTAATTCTGACCAAATTATCTATCTACAGCAGTACGTTAAGCTCTGGGATATATCAGAGGGCACATGAACAGTAGATTCTCATAGTAGATGTGCAGGATGTGGAAGAAATTCATCTTTCAAATTAGTAGTACGAATGCAGTTTAATAACTAGTTGTAAACCTTTTTTATTGGGCTTGTAACCTTGACAATTTCCTGCGAATAAAAAGCGTTACCTTAGAAACTCCACTGGCTGTCCATAATAATCTGACATTTAGAGTTGTTTCAAATAAGTATTGATCAAAACACGACTTGAATCGAAGCTTTCCAACATCTAAAATGTCTTGTGAAGCACACTTTGTCACGACTGAAGCAAATTCTGGAAGAAGTAAATTCTTCCACAGTGATATGAAAGACTGATCTCCAGTCACATACAGTGCATCGGTGAGCCAAAAATATTAAAACCACCTGGTCTGGACCCATGCTTGGTGAAGTTCATGTGTCAAACTGGCATCCACATGACTAACCAGCCCTTGGGTTTTGCAACACAGCTTCACACTCCCTGAGTGGGAGCACCCATAAGCCTTGATGTTGTCCTAGGAGCCCAGTCATCGGTCAATTGTCTATAATGATTGGTCCCTTGTTAAAATCACTCAGATCTTTTGCTACTGAACATTTCTCCCACATCCAACATGTCAGCTATGTTCAGTTACCGTCTGATATACCCCAGAGCTGGACGTTATTCAAACTGAGTGGTCAGACATGTTTCTCTGACTGGTGTAGGTGTTGTGGTCAATATAAAACATTATACTCACTCCTGAGTTTCCACAATTTTCTGCTGGACTTTGTAAACAGACTGATTGAGTATAATCACCACAATGTTGTTGCTGGCACTCTTTTTCACCGTCACCTGCGAAACCATCACAACAGCACATTTATATGCATTTATAGCTTGATGAACTTGCATTTATGTTTATTTTAATGCATACAGTACTGTGCAAAAGTCTTTGGCCACCATTAGATATTCCATTGTTTAAGCAATGATATAATGAACGTGTATAATTATTTGTCAGTCTCTTTATTAGGGAGCCAGAAAATACAGGAAATGAGTATGCAATATTAAAAACTGCAAAAAAGTCTGAAAAAAAAAGCTTCTTTAGGCTATAGTGGTAATTATTTCATGTGATATCCCCTTAGACTTGAGTAATAGTAGCATTTAAGAGCTTCATCAGGATGCCAAGTTGACCCTTCTGCAGTCTGAAGAAGCTTGATCAGGAATGCTTTTTGGAAGGGCAACAGCCAAGAGCAGGGTGAAAAGATTAAGATATGCTAAAGCTCACAAAGATTGGGATGAAGATCAGTGAAAAAGAGGATCATGGAGTGAACAATCCAAGCTTGAAATCTTTGGGTACAGTCCTTGACAATATGAGCTCTCGTGGAAGGCGGACGCACTGTTCCTCGCTCCCTTATCTCTCCTGCTTGGCTGCTTTGTATCTGTCTCGTCTACTCTACTCCTTAGCACTGCCCCTCAAAGAACAAATTATGGAATTGGTTAAATGGTCTCTGAATGCTATTGACACCATCTTCTCATCGAGAAGTTCGGGTTCGGGGGAACCCACATGCCCCGACGGAACACAGATGGCAGGATATGCGATGGACCCGTGGGGGAAGTGGAGAGTCGTGTGCCTGGCACCTCTTTCGTTGGAGGACATCGAGGATGTTTATTCGGAACTTTGATTGTGGGGTTTCTGCTGATTGGATTAGGCGTTACCCTGCTGTATCGGAAAATTAAAAGAGTTGGGTCAGTTGTCAAAGGTCCCCAGAAACTGCCCAATTTGATTGAAATGGTGGGCAGAGCTGTTGGAACTCAGACTGCGCATATTAACCGCACCATGGAAACGGCTTTGCGAAATGAGGTAAATCATCAGAGATACATTGATTCTGAGTGTTAAAAATTTTAGAGCTCAGTCAAAACAAAGTTATTTCTACTTTTGGCTTCCCTATTATCAGCAACGGCCTTGCTGATAAGAAATTCCTCCAGAGGATCTGCTGCCAAGTACCTAACCCCCCATCCACTGACTGTTTTTCATTCTGGGGAGTAAGAGCTGTATACTGCCATGTCATCCCGAACTTTATACAGACTCTTTCTGCTGCAAGAATGAGAACTGAACAGAACTTTTTGTCCCTACCCAACCAAACGCCTCCACTCTAAGCTTAACTCCACCAAGACGGCGGGACGGGTCTGCAGGGCGCGCCATAACGGCTGCGAACACGGATGGCTGCTTGTCGTTTTGGTTACTTTTCCCGATCCCCATATCCCTAACCAGTGACTAGTGTGTGTCTATGTTATGTTTATGCGCTTGTGTGCTGGAAGGAGTTCTCCTTCTTTCCCAATGTGTTTATTATTTCTTGTTTCTTCTAAAAATGCATTTCGTTGCCTTGTACTTCTACATGTGTAATGACAATAAATAAATTGAATACCATACCATATGTGGTTATTATACCATTTCTAAAACAAAAATCTAATGGTGGCTTAAGACTTTTGCACAATACTGTATGTAGTATTATAGAAAACCGTTTCTCTGGCAGTCTTCGATCAGCGTAGTGCCTCTCTGGATGTCATGTGATTCAGGTCTCACCTGTACTTGAGCAGTAGCTGAGAGTCCGGATGGATCAGTGGCTTTGATATTGGTGGTTATCGTCTCCCCACCCTTTTCTGTCAGATCCAACACATAAACCAGACCAGATGAGCTGTCAAGCCCCAGGTGTGAATTGGACTCCTGTAGGGAGTAACTGAGCTGCTCGTTGTCCCTCACATCAGGGTCCGATGCCTGTGATTAAAAACAGTGTGTGTGAGATTTGGACATGAATCTGATCATGAGGGATACATTTCAGATCTCACTGCAGTAGTTAGGGCTCTGGGCTACTAATCGGAAGGTGGATTCAAGGTAGGCATTCCCACCCTGACCACCCCTTTGGTTCTTACAATGGTATATTATGTCGTATATAGACAAAACTTTCTGGACACCCAAAACTACATCCAAAATGTGGAGTATCTCTTTTTTCGCTAATTACTCTTTACTCTTCTGGGAAGTAGAACGTGGACCATCACTTTGAGGTCAACCACCGATGTTGGTACTGCCCTGCCCTACCCTGCCAGGTTGCCACTGTTTGGGGGGTGGGACTAGAACTAGAAAGTAATCAGACCCTCTAGAAAAACACTGGCCCTACAGTAGCCCCCAATTGAAATGATCTCGAACTGCCACTAGATGTAGATCGTTCTGGATAAATGTTAAATATAAATTATGTTGGACTCTGACTCACAGCTGCCGTTCCAGTTCATTTCAGCAGTGTCTAATGGAGCAACTGTCAAGACATAAAAATCCCATACTCAGAGCCACTGACGTTTTCAGTATAACTTATTCTACTGCCATTGTTTTTTTCTATGGAGATGCTACTTCGCTTCATATTATGAATCTGGCAGCAGTTAGTGTGGCTCATGACGAAGAACACTAACTAGACGTGGTGTCCTCAAACTTTTGGCCATAAAGTGTACCAGTATATACAGTGGGGCAAAAAAGTATTTAGTCAGCCAGTGATTGTCTTGAGGTCAATTGAGGTCTGTAATTTTCATCGTAGGTACACTTCAACTATGAGAGACAAAATGAGAAAAAAAAATCACATTGTAGGATTTTTAAATAATTTAATTGTAAATCATGGTGGAAAATAAGTATTTGGTCAATAACAAAACTTCAACTCAATAGTTTGTAACATAACCTTTGTTGGCAATGACAGAAGTCAAACGTTTCCTGTAAGTCTTCACCAGGTTGGCACACACTGTAGCTGGTTTTTCGGCCCATTCCTCCATGCAGATCTCCTCTAGAGCAGTGATGTTTTGGGGCTATCGCTGGGCAACATGGACTTTCAACTCCCTCCACACATTTTCTATGGGGTTGAGGTCTGAAGACTGGCTAGGCCACTCCACGACCTAGAAATGTTTTTTACGGAGCCACTCCTTCGTTGCCCGAGCGGTGTGTTTGGGACCATTGTCATGCTGGAAGACCCAGCCACGTTCCATCTTCAATGCTCTCACTGATGGAAGGAGGTTTTGGCTTAAAATCTCACCATACATGGCCCCGTTCATTCTTCCCTTAACACGGATCAGTCGTCCTGTCCCCTCTGCAGAAAAACAGGCCCAAAGCATGATGTTTCCACCACCATGCTTCACAGTAGGTATGGTGTTCTTGGGATGCACATTCTTCTTCCTCCAAACACGACAAGTTGAGTTTTTACCAAAAAGGTTTCATCTTATCACATGATATTCTCCCAATCCTCTTCTGGATCATCCATATGCTCTCTGGCAAACTTCAGACGGGCCTGGACATGTACTGGCTTAAGCAGGGGTGCACGCCTGGCACTGCAAGACCTGAGTCCCTCTCGGCGTAGTGTGGTACTGATGGTAGCCTTTGTTACTTTGGTCCCAGCTCTCTGCAGGTCATTTATCAGGTCCCTCCGTGCAGTTCTGGGATTTTTGCTCACCGTTCTCATGATCATTTTGACCCCATGGGATGAGATCTTGCGTGGAGCCCCAGATCGAGGGAGATTATCAGTGGTCTTCCATTTTCTTACAATTGCTCCCACAGTTGATTTATTCACACCAACCTGCTTGCCTATTGTAGATTCACTCGTCCCAGCCTGGTGCAGGTCTACAGTTTTCTTCTTGGTGTCCTGCGACAGCTCTTTGGTCTTGGCCAAGGTTGACTTTGGAGTCTGACTGTTTGTATCTAAACTACAATGTGACTATGGTCACGTCCGGTCATTGTCCTGTTTCTCATAATGTAATGGAGGCGTTAAATGGTGCATACCTGCACATCTATTTATTTATTTACATTTAATCATTTTGCATGATGGTTCCCAATCTGGGGTCCGGACCCACTCAGTGAGGCACCAAACATCACAGGGGGTGTTCGAGGTGTGGTCTGCTCTGAGTTGCTCTAAATTTGTAAGGTACTGGACTATGGACCAGAAGGTCCAGGGTTCAAATCCCACCTCTGCCAAGCTGCCACTGTTGGGTCCTTAAGCAAGACCCTTAATCCACAATTGCTTGGATTGTAAGATTGTAAAAGTTGTAAGTCATTCTGGATAAGGGCATCTGCTAAATGCTGTAAATGTAAATGGAAGTAAAATTGAAATAGCACACTCACTGAAAAATATCTGTATATAAAATTACTTAAAAATATATTTAGTAAGCTTATGTTTGATTTTGAAAAGGAGCCAAAATGAAAAACTATAAAGGGGACCCAAACTATAAAACTATAATTTTTGTAAATAAGATTTGACAATGAATCACTTTATTCTATTGGTCTGTGTGTGGGTTGGAGAGAGGGCGCAACTTTTCTTACACATTCATGGGGGGCTCCAAGGAAAATTATTGGGAACCACTGATTTAGCAGATGCTCATATCCAGAGTGACTTACAAACTATACAGTTTTACAAAGTAAAAGCCAAACCCTTATGGTTTAAGGTCCAGGACCTTAACCGCTGTGCCACCTGTGGAAGGGCTGTGTTTTCTTCTGCCATGTCATGTGCTGTTGACCAACCTTAACTGTCAGGACTTTAAATCCGTACGGAGTGACGCTGAGGACCTCCGCCGTGTACATTTCATTCTCAAATACAGGAGCCTCGTTTACGTCCTCAACCTCGATCACTACCTACAGGGAGGATAGACGAGAAATCAGCAGTGTTTATCACCAATATTGTGTCATTTTAAGCTTCGAAACCCTGCATTAGGATACCGTGCTGGATTTCTGTTAGTGTCTGTCTGTAGATGAAGGTCCGTACCACTGTCAGAGCTGTCATGGGCGGGGTAGCTTCGGTGTCCGTAGCTTCCACTTCGAAGATGTACTTGTCTTGTTTCTCTTTATCCAATGTTTTGAGGGTGGTGATGGCACCGAGGTCATCCACAGAGAACAGGTCAGTGTGTGGGGTCAGCTTATACATGACCGGGTTTGCTGTTAGGACTTTAACCACGCCCACTTTTGTTCCCCCCTGTTCGTTCTCCTTGACTGAGAAGGTATAGGTGGAGTTCTGGAAAACCATGCCGTCCGAGAGCGAGAGGATTCTGATATCGATCTTGACCATCGCTAGCAAGAGAGACAAAGTGTCAAAAAGTGCTTCTCAAGCGTATTCCTACAAAGCCATGAAAGTTTCAACATCTACCAAATGAATAAACACTGGGACAGCATGGAAAATTCAAAGAAATAAAAAAATGCAGTGCTCCTTACATTTATTTTAACTTTTATTTCATTGCAGACAGTATTTCTTTTTTTCTGTTCAACTTCATTTCATTTGTAAATAAACATCGATTCCTGCATTTCAGACCTGCAACACATTCCAATAAATGGGACGGGGGGCTATTTAGGGCTAGTAACGAGATTAAAATAAAAACTAAATACTGACGTGACTTCAAACAGGCAATGTCATCCAGAGAAGCCTGAGTCTTTGAGGAGTAAGGATGGCCTGAGGATCTCCAGTTTGTCAACAAATGTGTGAGAAAATTATTGAAATGTTTAAAAACAATGTTCCTCAAAGAAAGTCTGGAAGGGATTTACACATTTCAGTCCTAACTTTGTCTGATTTTATCTTGTTTTGTATTGTCTAGGCAGCTTATGTTCCTCTAAAACCTCAGTGTACTCTTCTGCATTAATGCTGCATCACAGAAGTGTAAATGACCTTTACCAAGGGCCCTGACGTGACCCCATACCATGACAGAGCCTGGTTTTTGGACTTGCTCCTCATAACAGTCTGCATGGTCCTTTTTTTCGTCTTTGGTCCGGAGCACACGGCGTCCATTTCTTTCATAAAAGATCTGTTATACTGATGGGTCTGAGCACAATTCCCCGTCTCCACTGTGTTTGGTCCATCCCAGATGCCTCCGAGCCCAGAGGAGTCAACGCCCCTTCTGGACATGGTTATAACATAAGGCTTCTTTTTAGCACAGTAACGTTTTAAGTGGCATTTGTGAATGTAACTCTGTATTGTAGAGCTTGATAAAGGTTTGATAAAAGAATCCCTTGTCTATGTGGTTCTATCAGCTATGGAGGAATGACGGTTCTTGATGCAGTGCCGTCTGAGGGAGCAGAGATCACCCCTCTTCATTTTAGGCTTGTGCTCTTACCCTTTATGCACTGAAATTCCTCCAGATTCCCTGAATTGTTTAATGATATTATGAACTCTAAAGGAAGAAATATGTAAATCCCTTCCAAGCTTTCTTTGAGGAATTTTGTTTTGAAACATTTCAATAATTTTCTCACGCATTCGTTGATAAATAAACCCCTTTACTAGTCCTAAATTGTCACAGTTTTTTTGGAATGTAATGCAGAACTGGATGTTCATTAACAAATGAAATGAAGTTAACCAGAAAAATTATGAAATATCTTGGGTTTTTACTGTCTGCAATGAAATAAATGACAAAATAATTGTTAAACAAACTGCTCGTTTTTAGTTTGCATTTTCCATACCGTCCCAACTTTTTTTGACTTGGTGTTATATTTAAATGGGTTTGGGATCATTATCACTCCTTAAGGAAACAAAGACACTTGGCGACTTTCTGCCTGTGTGCTGTGTGTTGTACAGACCTGTAGCATCTTTAGGTGGTGTCCCATGATCCTCTGCTATAACGCTAAGCTCCAGCAGTGTGTCCTCTGTGATGTCAGTGAGATCTCGGCTCCAGGTAATGGATCCTGTTTTGGGATCCAGATCCACCATGTCAGAATCTGGATTGAAACTGAAGATAAGAAATCTATATTAACCATTTTGTTATATTATATTAAGCCATTAACTGGTTTTATTAGTTCTGAGGACTCAATTATACTGAATATCATGTTGTTGGCAGTTTTAGTTTATAGCCATATACTTTTTTTAGTTTTTGTATTGCTTTTGTAAGTGTCATACAACATAAATTCAAACTTGTACAAACCAAGAACCAACTATAAACATTAGTGTTGAAGTACTCAAGTCCAGTCTCAGTCTTGTGAAAATAACTGAGCGGTCTATGAACTGACTTTAACTACCACAATCAACAACTACTATTTGTAATTAGACACAGCAATCTGTAAACATGGTTTGTAGAAGAAGAAGCACAGCAAACGTGAGCAGAGGCAGGGAGAGACATATTTGAAGTGGGAAATAGAAAACCGGAACGGAGTGAATACAGAAGCAGCAGAAATATTGGAGAAATACTGGAGTGGAGTGGGAGTGGAATAATTACAAAACAAATTGAGCTGAGAGCTGAAAATCCTGCCACTCTACTCCACTCATAAGCTCTGATGGGTAGGACTTAAAAAAGCAATAAAAGCCGACCAGCACCAATAAAAAAGAAAAAGAAACCCTCAAACTAAACTTAATCTTCTGAAGGTTCAACAAGAAAATACCATCTCAGTCAGAGGGGAAAAAGAGAGGAGGGAAAGCCAGACTTCCAACTAATAACGATTCTTCATCTCGCGAGCATTTTAGCGGTATTTCTGAAGGATTAAACGTTTGTAGTCTCCGCTATTATCAGAGTTGACCAGCCTATACAAAGCAGACCTGTAGGAGATGAGAGAATTGTTCCCAGCGTCCTTGTCCGTAGCGGACACGTTCAGCACCAGATCTCCTTTTTTAACGTCTTTAACCAGAACCTGTGCTGAATACATGCTCTGGCTGAAGACCGGAGCGTTGTCGTTGACGTCTGTTAAAACAACCTTGATCCTGGTAACGTTCTGCAGGAAAAATATCATTAGTGCTGTGAATTACTTCACGATTGTTAGCTGTATGAATGTGTGACGCTCAAACGATATTTATTTACATGTCTTGGTGGTATTCCGTTATCTGAAGCCATGATGAGCAAATCGTAAACCTCTTTCGTCTCTCGATCCAGCTCTTTATTCACAACCAGAGCCCCGTCCTGAAAGAGAGTAATGAACTGAATTAGAAAGAACTTCACGATACGATACGCATCATGATACAGGGGTCACGATACGTTTATGTCACGATACATTTCGATACGATGCATATTGTGATATACTGCGATATTCCACATTGTTCACCAAAAATATAAAAACAGCTGAAATGCAAGTCAGTAAATACAATCTGAGTCGTCTTAATACATCACATCACCTTGATAATTCATCTACTGGAGCGGAGATTGTAGTTTACACTTAATTAAAAAAAAAAACGATATTTAGAGCCGAACGTCCATCTGATCAACATCTTAAAACTTAAGAACTTTAATAGGAAATAAAAATGTCTAATATATATATATATCTTATTCAGGTCTGAATGACAGAAAATTGGTACGAGCGAACCCTTGCGACACCTGCTGACAGAAAAGAGAAGTGCAGGCTTGGAAGGCAGAAAACAGCATGGTCGATGTCGTTCCACTTTTCATTTTCGGGAAGTGTTTCAAGTTGCAATATGACAATGACAAACAATATGACAAACAATATGAACAAAAGAGTTATTGTATTTATTGTATAGTACAGAATTATAGTAAAGGTTTTCATATTGTGTTTTGATTAATATTATTGTTTAAAATAAAACCCTATGTGCAAAGTATCTAAAGTACAATGCGACTATGTCAGCATCCATTTCGATACTAAGCATGCCAGTTAAATTTCTCATAGATGGATTGCAAAGAGTCCAGTCAGTGAATGTACAGCTATGCATCGCTTAATGCCTACAATACGTTCTGTGATCGGGACCGTATTATGTACCATATTTACCAGTGCTATATGGGATTACGTACGTACCAGTATTGATTACATAGTAAGAATACTGAGGTGTTTCCCATAGATTGATTTATTTCATATCAACATTGACCACCATATATTGATTTTGGATTTATTTACTCTTTAAGATGGACAGAATCTTATCTCATTCTAAAGTTCACCTGAGTGGTAACACCAGCTCATCATCCCAGTGCTTATAAGGAGTTATGTGTGTCACTACGTTATAAATAAGGATAATTTCCTTATTGGACTACGTAAGCTATGTGATGCCAGCTCGTACGTTCTTATCAGGTATCGATCAGTCCTTAGAGAGCTGATATCAGTGTTGTGTAAAAGGTTTACAAATAAGATTGGTGCATCTCTGACAACCATCTGAGAAACATTCTCTCACTAGTGAAGCTGTGTAATGCTGTGCTTTAGAGCTGTGACAGAATGCCGAGTACGCTCTCCTGATCTCACGTGACTACTGTAGCTGTAAAAAGTTGGCTTTCCATCCAAATGTTTCACAAATGTTTACAGAATTTCGGCAGAAAAAAAAATCCATCACAGTCATGGGAAGAACACGATTAGGGGTGGCATCGAAACAAGTGAAAAACTGAGTAATTTAACTCTTTTAATGGAGGAATTTAATCTTTACAGCCAATCTTTTAATGACTGTGTTCATTTCGGGAATGTGCAGGCCTACCTAATAAGGGACTGTGGTAGCCTAGCGGGTAAGGTACTGGACTATGGACCAAAAGGTTCTGGGTTGAAATCTCACCTCTGCCAAAGCTGCCACTGTTGGGTCCTTGAGCAAGGCCCTTAACCCACAATTGCTTGGATTGTAAGACTGAATTGAAATGCTGTAAATGTAATAAGGGCTGAAATGTGTCTGTGTCTGTCTGCGTGTGTGTGGGTTCTCCTGGCAGCGAGCACGTCTTTAACACATCCCACCTCATTCATTCATTCATTTGTTTTCTTACCCACATAATCAGGTATATTATCATTTTAAAAGTCACGCTCATATTCAGTTGGGCAGCTATTACATCAGATCTAAATGAAACAATAGCGATTTTGTTTTGTTGTTGGTCTGATCAGGTGGATCCATCAATCACAGCTTTATACGACATTGTTTATTCAAAAAACCTTTTTCTATCACCTTCTTTCTCTTTTCAGCTTTACCGATATTCCAGTTTTTTCCACCTCATCCTAGCGTAAAAGTCTTTTAGAGATATTTGGGTGGTTTTTTTTTCAAATTTTAGACTTTTTCCATTCAGGTTTTTCTTTGTGCAGTTTAAAAATTTGTAAAAACTTGATGGATGGAAAACCTGCCACTAAAACATGCAAGCCCCCCCATACAACACACACACAAAAACAACGATGTATTTTCTTGTTATTTAAAATGTTTAAATCAGTCAAGTTAGGCCTCTGTGTGATTGTAATGGAATCTCGAGTATCTGGTGGGATTTGCACCTAAGACTCTGATCACTGAACAGCTACCTGTGATACGTAGTGCAGCTGAACACTCTTGGAGGAGAGCCCCAACTCATATATCCTATCTATGGTCTAAAAGATGACACTGATTAGCTTATGAGGGGACAGCCTACCTGAGTCAGACAAGATCTCCAAATGACCATACACTTTCAATTTGGCTTAAAAGTGGGCTGGAACGAACACATTTTGAAATGAAGATGACAATCCAAGAAAGATGGCAGAAAGGGATTGAAAAAGAAAGCCATCTTAATCTGTTCGCTGCTGTATAAATCACAGCACTAGCATTTGTTATGTTGGAATTCGGCTTCTTACGGGTGAGAAGCTGAAGACATCCCCGTCAGAGTAAGTGGTGAGACTGACGCGTCCGTTGTCGCCTTCGTCCGGGTCACTAACTTGGATTTTAGTCACCTCACCCGTTTTGTCCTCGGGGAACATGAGAGGATTTTCGATTTCATGGAACTCTGGGTTGTTGTCGTTAACATCCAGGACCTTGATGTTAACCTCTGCTGTGGAGCTCAAGCCATTTACAGGCAGATCTACAGCCACCACCTGTGTAGTGGAGGAAATGCAATACGATACAATATGAGGTGGATGCTTATTATAAGGCTTTCACAATATTTCATGAAATCAAACAACCAGCCTGCAAAGTCTGGATAAAGATATCTGGACCTGTAACACGTAGCTGTCTCTCGTCTCTCTGTCGAGGCTGGAGTTACTCAGCAGGTGAATCACACCTTCATTATTAATACTGAAGACATCACTGGTCATGAGGAAGTGACCATTTGAGAAGCCACCCTTAAGAGAAACAAAGAAGAATAGAATAGGTGTTTGTTTTAGTTGCATAATTTCATAATTTATATCTAATAATTACTGATCAGTTATAAAAACTGATATGTTTTTTTTGTCCAACAGACTGTATTAAAATCACTTAGATCGGCACTTTAAAGTCTTATTCATGATTTTTTAAAAATGTTAAAGAAAAAAGTCATATGTCAAAAATAAAGTTGTAAAATTTCTAGAATAAAGTTGTAATATTTAGAGAATAAAGTTGTAATATTTAGAGAGTAAAATCATAATATTTTGAGAATAAAGTCATATTTCAAGAATAAAGTCATAATATTTTGACAATAGAGTCATAAAAATTCGAGAATAAAGTTATGATATTTTTAAAATCAAGTCATAATATTTCAAGGATAAAGTCATAATATTACAAGAATAAAATTGTAATAGTTTGAGTAAAAATGTCATAATATTTTGAAAATAAAGTCATATTTCAAGAATAAAGTCATAATATTTAGAGAATAAAATCACAATATTTTGAGAATGAAGTCATAATATTTAAAAAAAATAAAATTGTAATATTTTGAGAAAAAAGTCATAATATTTCGAGAATAAAGTCGTAATATTTCGAGAATAAAGTTTAAATATTTCAAGAATAATGTCATAATATTTCAAGAATAAAATTGTAATATTTCGAGAATAAAGTCGTAATAATTCGAGAATAAAGTCGTAATAATTTGAGAATAAAGTCGTAATATTTTGAGAATAAAATCATAATATTTTGAGAATTAAGTCATAATATTTCAAGAATAAAATTGTAATATTTTGAGAAAAACAATCATAATAATTCGAGAATAAAGTCGTAATATTTCGAGAATAAAATCGGAATAATTTGAGAATAAAGTCGTAATATTTCGAGAATAAAATCGTAATATTTTGAGAATAAAGTCATTATATTTGTCTGTAGCACCACTCGGGAGGACTGTGCTTAACCTTTTATTCTCACGAGGTAATTCCTGATCCATAATTTACAAGAACATCATTTAATAACAAATGGCAAAAACAGAATTTTATTATTTAATAATAGATAAGAAGCATGTTTGGGCAGTTCCCCATATCTCACCTTATCCCCATCAGTGACCTCTAATGATATCAGTGGAGATCCTGGAGCGATGTTCTCATAGACTTCCACGTCGTATATATCCTCGCTGAACTTTGGCGCGTTATTGTTCGAGTCTTCCAACCAAACGATCACCACTGCGGTTCCTGTAAGAGATGGACTTCCTCCGTCCCTTCCTTCCACCTCCAGCGTGAATCTCGGAGCCATGCTGTAATCCAGCGGCTGGGCCACAGTTATAACCCCAGACTTGGTGTCTATGGAAAACATCGCGGATTCGGAAGGCGGCTCTTGTTTGCCAATGTGATATGTGAAGGCGGCATTTGAACCTTCATCTGGGTCAGTGGCACTGACGCTGATCACGTCTGTTCCTACAGTTATGTTCTCTTTGATGGAGGCTTCGTACTGCTGCTTGAAAAAGACAGGGGCGTTATCGTTGACGTCTGTCAGCGTCACGACTACAGAAGCCGTCGCTGATCGACGCGGGCGACCTTGATCTTGGGCAACAGCTATGAGGTTATATTTATCCTGGCTTTCTCTGTCCAGTGCTGCCACGACGGTGATTGCGCCCGTTTCTGGGTCCATGCTAAACATCCCCGCTGAACCCTCCAGAGTGTACCGGATCTCGCTGTTTAACCCTGAATCTGCGTCTGTGGCCAATACTGTTGTTACGTTGTAGCCAATAATGGCATCCTCTGGTACGTCAATGGAGATGGAGCTGGATTCAAAGACAGGACTGTTGTCGTTGACATCCAACACTTCCACCTTTACTGTAGCTTTGTCTCCATTGGTTCCATCGGATATGGACACCTGCACAGTGTACTCCGTTTGGAGCTCGTAGTCCAGCTTGGTATTTGTTGTAAGCATTCCTGTTACCTGGTCGATTGAGAACTTCTCTGCCTCTGTCTCGACTGTCAGCGTTACAGGAACAGCAGGAGACACTGACACAAAAGTCACCTGGACACCAAAAAATATTTATTAGACTTTACTGGATAAGCCTTAAAACACCCGCCGACAATAGATCAGCTTTCCATCAGAGGTATTCCATTTAATAAATAGTTAGCACTTTAAAATATATCATGCAAAAAAAAGTTTTTTCATTTAATTCTCATAAATAACACTCTGATTATACAAACTCCAAATCATGAAGAGTTGGGATGGCATAGAGAATCCAAATAAAAAAAACTGCAGGTTTCCTACATTTACTTTGCCTTTTATTTCATTGCAGACAGTATGAACAAGTCCAAAAGCCAGCCTCTGTCATGGTACGGGGTCGAGCCAAGCCCCTTGATAAAGGTCATTTCCACTTCTGTGATGCAGCATTAATGCAGAAAAGTACACTGAGATTTTAGAGCGACATGAGCTGCCTTCAGGACGACATCTTTATCAGGGATGTCCGTGCATTTATCAACAAGACAATGCAAAACCACATGCCGCCCACATTACAAAGGCATGGCTATAGAAGAAGAGGGTACGGGTACTGGACTGGCCTGTCTACAGTAGAAAATGTGTGGAGAATTTTGAAACAAAAAAAAATGCAACAACGCCAACCCTTAAGATGTGTTTAGAGGAGGAATGGGCCAAAATAACACCGGAAACACTAAATCACTTGGGATCCCCCAAGGAAAAGGGAAAAGCCAAACATCTTTTAAGTGTGGTGAAGTAATGGTGACATTACAAAGTGCTAAATGCTTTACCATCCCAACTTTTTTTGGTGTTGCAGGCCTGAAGTGCAGGAACGGATGTTTATTAACAAATGAAAAAAAGCTGACCAGAAGAAGATGAAATATCTTTTGTACATGAAATAAAAGTCAAAGTAAATGTAAGAAACACTGCATTTATTTTTTAATTTGCATTTTCCATACTGTCCCAGCTTTTTCTGATTTGGGGTTGTAATTAATGGGACATGCAGTATGTACATTTAAAGGCATTTTCTTACAGCTAAACAAGGTCAGCTGATTAAATTATGTTCGTCACAATTGGGCATTGTAAATTTAAGTTCGCTAAATAATGTTAAGAACAAATAAAAGGAAGGATACAGTTTGCTTATAGGGCTGTGCTAAAAAATCGATACAGCAATATATCGCGATTTTTTTCCCCTCAAAATATCGATGTTTTTTGAAGGAAGAAAAACACATTTTTAATGGGGTATAAACTACAATCTCTGCTCCTGTAGATGGCGCAGTACAGTGGTTTGACTCGATTTGTCCGCTGAATTATCGGTGTGATGTGATGTATTAAGACGGCTCAGATCATACACTTGTATTTGAGGTATTTTTATATTTTCAGTGAACTATGTGGAATATTGCAATATATCAATGTATCAGAAGCAAAATCTTTAACTTTTACGTGAGTATATTTTGAATAAGTGTTGGTAGTATTACTGTTCTTATGTATGGTCTTTCAGCACTGAACTGAACCTAATACAGCCATGATTAGTGTTTGTTGCCCCCTATCTGCATGAAGGGGTATAACAATAATGGTCTAATTGCAAAATGTCACCTTGACGACTTCAGCTCCGGCTTCTTGCTCTTCCTCTACTTTCCCTTCATAAGTGTCCTGAAGAAACTGTGGATTGGATCCTCCCGGAGCCTTAATATCCACAGAAACTGAGGAAGATCTGCTCACAGCGCCCTCTAGATGAAGGGGGAACATTAGAAATGGTAAATAAAATGATAAAAAAATAGAAGTCAATAGTTATTTTATACAAAAATTCCAAAAGTTGACTTACCATCTTTTGCAGTCACATACAGCACAAACTGGAGGATCTGGTTCTGCTGAAAAGGAATTAATTTGTCTGTTGTAATCTCTCCTGTGGTTTGGTTGATGCTGAAATAACCCTCTTCATTCCCAAAGTCGATGGAGTAACTGATTTGTCCGTTTGGTCCCTCGTCTTGATCGGTCGCTTCTACCTACATTTTGAAAAACAATACAGGTAAGCGCTGTTTAATGACCATACGACCATCGTCCGTTCATTTAACGGCCGAGCTCTTAACAATTCTAACAGATTATAATAGGAAATAGGAATCTTTTCTTTTAAAAAATCTTTTGTCTTTGGACATTGCAGCCATAAACAGCTGGTCAAATAAAAAAAAAAATAGTATTTTTACTGCCATGAATATTATTCATGTCATACATTGTTTTCCTAATTATTTCTTTATTATTAAATTTTTTTTATTAAATAAATTTTCATGAATATTCATTTACATTGCATTAACATTGCATTAACTATGTTCATAAGTAGGAGCTACGTTTCGGCCTTTGTTGGGCACTTTTAGGTGTCAGAATTTTATCTTTCAAGAAGAAACATGAAATTGAAAATCTTAAGGGTTTAAAGTGTTTAAAAAGTGATGCTGCATTGTCTGTTCTGGAAATTAGTGTTTCTATAACTGGACTCATTCCCTCGTGGTTGTGTGCAACCAGCGAGGTATGTTTATTGATGTTTATATTTGTTCCTACAGTGTGTTTGTAACTGATGAACCACTGGGTTGTGTATTTCCTGGAGGGAGTCCTGGTAGGATAGTTTCGGTTTTGGTGTAGATGGTAGTTATACTAGTGTTTTCAGCAGTATCTGTAAAGCATTTAGTATCGATTGCACAGTTTTATTGTGAAAATAACCTTTATATGTAGATTTAAGTAGCATAAAACCTGTGTGACTGTGATAATATTCAGTCATTTCGGTCAACTTCATGTCTCACAGAAGGTAATGCGGACATTAAGCCAGACATCCCTGTACTGTCAAGACGAGTTCTGTTTATTTCTAGAGCACATTTAAATTTAAAAAAATTGGGAAATGAAAGATCTGGCAACTGACTTGGGTAGCTAAAAACGTATCAGACTGTGTAGTTGTGTTTAGCTTGATTAGATGGCTGGTATTGTGTAAAGGCTTATAAAACTCATATTTTATCCAGAATATTTCAGACAATGGAAGAGAACCTGAATGAGAATTGAGGAGGTCAGACATCCAGTCTCATGCAAAGGTCCGGGCACCTCTGATCAAATGTGTTACTGATTTTCAAACAATAAACATTCTAGGGCAAAGGTCTGTTGACACCAATTCTTATTAGTGCTCTCTGTTAGTTCAGCCACACTCACTGCTAACAGGTTTGTAATATAAATGATACAGGTATTAAGTCACCACAGATAAACAGCAGCAGTAAAACGACTTGTACTGAACATCTCAGTGACTATAAATATCACTTATAAAACCTCCACCAACTTCTTCTATTCATCAAGCTTTCTGTTCTGCCTTCCTAAAATAGTCCATAAACAAATCGTAGTGATTTTGATGGAGAGCCCTGATCTTAACTCCATCAGACACCTTTGAGATTAAAAGAAATGCAAACAATGAGCCAGGGCTTAATAGTGGAAATCTAGTGAAAAGCTTCTCAGAAGAGTGACGACTAATTTGGGGGTGTTAACAATCTTTTTTCTAAATACTGTTACATTAACACAACCTGAAATGTGACCAATCTGCAAATGTATACATACAGTGTACACATGATCATACCGGAAACCTGTCCAGCTGTCAGAACTTGTTAATGGGTCAGTAAATAAAACTAAAATGGTGTAACCTTCTTTTCATCGGGCAAATCCCCAAAATGTCCTTTGACCAGCATTGCTGGAACTTTTGCGTGTGACTTTGGAAACAGGGACCTATTTGGCTTCTTTAAAAACCCCATAAAAGGTTTGTAATATGCCTAAAGTCATATACCATTGCGATTCCACACCCTGCTGTGTAATGATCTGACAGCACAGCAGTGATTGTTATAGGTCATAAAGACATAAAAGTTGAGATAAAATCAAAAAACAGTCCATCACCTGGACAACCAGCATGCCAACACTTTGGTCAGTGGAAACTTCGCCCTCGTACTTGGTGCTTCCGAACACGGGGCTGTTATCGTTCTCGTCAAGCAGGGTGATGGTGACGCTGGCCACTGCGGTTTCAGTGGAGGGAGGATCCTCTCTTGCTTCAATCTGTGTGTTTCATACAATTGAGTTAATATAACACGTATAATACCATAGGCGATTTTGGCTACAAATATTGGTCGGTTGCTAATTAGGAAATGTACAACCCCAAATCAGAAAAAAAGTTGAGACAGTATGGAAAATGCAAATAAAAATAGCAGTGTTCCTTACATTCACTTTGAGACAGTATTTCATTGCAGACGGTATGAACCTGATATTTGAGATATGAGATATGAGATATTTCATGTTTTTTTTTTTGGTCAACTTCATTTCTTTTGTTAATAAACATCCATTCCTGCATTCCAGTCCTGCAACACATTCCAAAAAAAAGTTGGGATGGGGGCAACTTAGGGCTAGTAATGAACTGAAAAACTGAATGATGATGAAAAACTGAATTTCTCCCTCTAAAGTGCATAATATCATTAAACGATTCCGATTTCTCAGACAGCACTGCATCAGGAACCGTCATTCATCAATAGCTGATAGAACCACATGGACAATGGATTCCTTTATCAAACCTTTATCAAGCTCTACAATACAGAGTTACATTCACAAATGCCACTTAAAACGTTACTATGCGAAAAAAAAGCCTTATGTTATAACCATGTCCAGAAGGAGCACGACTTCTCTGGGCTCGGAGACATCTGGGATGGACCATCACTCAGTGGAAATGGGGATTGTGCTCAGACCCATCAGTATAACAGATCTGTTTTTTGGGAAAAATGGATGCCGTGTGCTTCGGACCAAAGACAAAAAAAAGTTCCATCCAGACCTCAAAAAAAAAAGTACAGACTGAAATATGTAAATCCCTTTCAATCTTTCTTTGAGGAACATTGTTTTTAAACATTTCAATAATTTTGTTACACATTTGTTGATAATATGGAGATCCTCCGATCATCTTTACTCCTCAAAGTCTCAGGATTTCGTAGATACCAAATCATGATTATAATCAGCTGTTTGAAATCGCATCATTATTTAGTTTTTCACCTCATTACTAGACCTAATTGTCCCTGTCCCAACTTTTTTTTGGAATGTGTGGCAGGTCTGAAATGCAGGAATTGATGTTTATTAACAAATGAAATGAAGTTGACCAAAAAAAACATGAACTATCTTGGGTTCATACTGTCTCCAATTAAATAAAAGTCAATGGAAATGTAAGGAAAATGCCTTTTTTAAAATTTGCATTTTCCATACTGTCCCAACTTTTTTTCTGATTTGGGCTTGCAATATATGTAATTAAAAGAAAGCAAGAGAAAATGTCTCCTCGGAACGCCCATCCCTAAACTAGGCTATTCCCCAGTCCTATGCGAATACCACACATGGCCATTATAATTAATGGTCACGGCAGTTTGTGTCTGAAACTGATCACCGTTCCTTTGATATGCAATGGTGCTTGTATTAGTCGTTATGCAAATGTGCTTTATATAAGTTTGGGGAAGTCCAACTAGCTGAGACTGAAGAAGTCACTTAGATGAGTGTCCAGATGAATGGATTCAACTTTCTGAGACTGTGATAGATGCATTTCCATAAAGTAAATGGAGTCAAAGGCCAGATGTCTGTAGTTCTTGTTTGTTAAAGTAATACCTCTGTGCTTTGATAGACTCATTACCTGAAAGGTGAAGCTGCCGGTGGTCTCTCTGTCCAGCTCGGTGGGTTCTTTGACCCTGATGGTCCCGTCTTGACTGATGGAGAAAGGTACTGTATCTGGAACAACATTCAGTGTTCCCTCAAATCCTCCCTGCAAGTGAGACGCATATATTTTTTAATGCTCAAGTCTTTTACATGATTCATCGTTTGGATGTAGGATGTATAACAAGCGTCTCCAGTAACCTCATCCAAGTCTATGACTTTGGCCTGAAGCACAAACTGGTCTTTTGGAGAGTTTTCTGGAACAGATGCAGTGTACTCGCTCAGCTCAAACTTGGCTGGATTGTCGTTTACATCCTCGATGGTGACCGACACGACAGCGTTGGCTACCTTAGTGAGGTCGTCCTCCTGAGCTGCCTACAATTCACACACACACACACACACACACACACACACACACACACACACACAGACACACACACACACACACACACACACACACACAAGCATACACATACACAGGCCAAATTTGTGTTTCTTTGACAGCAGAAACGAATTCTTGGCAGGTGTTTAAGAAATACTGCATTCTATTTCTAACGTTGTACCTGTATTTGGATTGTGATGGTTCCTATTTCCTCTCTGTCCAGAGCTGTTGTGACTGAGATCACGCCACTGTTTGGGTCCATGTTGAAGTTGCTCTGGTACTCATTAGGAATGACTTGAACACAATCATGAAAAGCAGGATTTATTATCCCAGATCAGAGCTTTTTAAAGTGTAGCCTTGTAACCCCAAAGCACACAGTGTTTCCAAAAGGTTTCAGGTTTCCATTAACCCTGTTTCTTAAACCTTTTCCCATCAACTCCTGTCACATCAGCACTGTTACCATTCACTCTGTTCCCAAAAGCCCTGGGTCAATCTACCCTGTACCCATCAACCCTGTCCCCATCCATCCTGTTCTCATCTATTCTCTTCTTATCCCAACCATCAACTCTGTCCCTGTCCACCCTTTTCCCATCAACACCTGTCACAATCAGCACCATTACCATCTACTCTGTTCCCAAAAGGACTGGGTCAATCCACCCTGTACCCATCAACTCTGTACCCCATCTATCATGGTCTCATCTATTCTGTTCTTATCTTTCTGTCTCCATCAACCCTGTCCATGTCAACGCTGTTCTTGTCCATCCTGTTCCCATCAACACCTGTCACAATCAGCACCATTACCATCTACTCTGTTCCCAAATGTGTCAATCCACCCTGTTCCCATCAACCACGTCCCCATCCATCCTGTTCTCATCCATCCTATTCTCATCTATTCAGTTCTTATCCTTCCCTCAACTCTGTCCTACTAATCAACTCCTGTCACAATCGGCACCATTACCATCTACTCTGTTTCCAAACAGAGTAAACACAATCCACCCTGTACCTGTCAACTCTTTACCCATCAACCCTGTTCCTGTCAACCATGTTTTTCATCCGCTCTGTTCTCTTCTATCCTGTTCTCTTCCCCTCAGCCCCATCAACCCTGTCCCTGTCCACTCTGTTCCCATCAACACCTGTCACAATCAGCACCATTACCATCTACTGTTTTCCCAGAGGCAGTGTCAATCCACCTTGTATCCATCAACTCTCCCTGTCAATCCTGTTCCCATCAACTCCTGTCACAGTCAGCACCGTTCCCATCCGTTCTGTTCCCAAAGCCACTGTGTCAAACCACTCTGTCCCCTTCAACCCTGTTCCCATCAACTCCTAATACAATCAGCACCATTACCATCTACGCTGTTTTTGGAGACACTGTGTCAATCCACGCTGTACCTGCCAACTCTGTACCCTTCACCTTTGTACCTGTCAAACCTGTTCCCATCAACCCTGTCCCCATCCATCCTAATCTCCTCTATTGTGTTCTTATCTCTCTGTCTCCATCAACCCTGTCCATGTCAACCCTGTCCCCATCCACTCTGTTCCCATCCAAACTGTTCTCATTCCCTCTGTGCCCCCTCAACCCTGTCCCTGTAAATCCTGTTCCTGTAAATCAACCCTAACTCCATCTACCCTGTCTCTCTCTACTCTATTCTCATCAACCTTGTTTTCCTGTCACTCTGCTGCCATCAATCCTGCTTCCATCCACCCCATTATAATCTACCCTGCTTTCATCCATCCTGCTTCCAACAAACCTGTTACCATCCACTGTATTCCTGTTATCATCCTTGTTGTCATCCACAATGTTCCCTTTAATCGCATTCAGCTACCATTCAGAGGATAAAGCACATCAGATAACTGTACCTGAGGTGATGTTGTACACTACAGGCTTATTGAGTCCTTTGTCTCCATCTTCAGCCTTTATGGCCTCTGGGGTGACACTTGGGAAGTGTCCATTCTATAAGAAATATTATTATATATGTATATATATGAACTTATAGATATTATAATATGCTCCGTTACATAACACACCGCTGCCACTATTGGTGCAAAACCAACAAACCTCATTCTCAGGAATAGACGCATGGTACAGATTGTGAATAAAATATGGGTTCAAGTTGTCAAAGTCTTCCACTTGGATGGTGACGGAGGCCGTGTCGTTCTGATTATCAACATCCTGCAGAGAATGGGATCAAAGAGAGGAATGTTTTTTAAACATTTTATATCAATGCATAATGCTTTAGGACAGTTAGGATACAGTTAAAATGCTATTCTGATCAAATCTGTACAAACCACTTGTGCACAGAGAACCAACAGTCACCCGCACAGTGAAGAAATGGTCTAAGGAGACTGAGGAGGCTCTGAAGGACTGTTTTAAAACAACAGTGTGGGAAGAACTGTGTGACCCTAATGGTTCCGACCAAGACTGTTCGGTGTTTCTCCAATAATAAGCCGTGGATAAACCCTGACATAAAGGCTCTCTTAAAAAAGAAAAAGAGGGCCTTCAGATCAGGTGATAAGGATGAGCTGAAAGCTGTGCAGAAAGAACTGAGAAGGAAGATCAGGGAGGGGAAAGCTGGCTACAGGAGGAAGCTGGAAGAAGAACTACAGCAGATAAAGAATGGAGGAGAGAGAGAAACCGAGGTAAAAGGGGATGGGAAACGCGAAAGGCGACAAAGGGCAAAGAAAGAGCAAAGAGAGTATTAAGAAGAAACGGTGAAAGCTAGGGCAGGAGGAGCGTGAAGAAAAAAAGGAAAGGAATAGAAAGGGGGGGGTGGGGAATTCGGCGTAGATTATAAAGTATCTCGCAGAAAGAAACTGAGAAGGAAGATCAGGGAGGGGAAAGCTGGCTACAGGAGGAAGCTGAAAGAAGAACTACATCAGAATAATGTCAGTGGAGTTTGGAAAGGCCTAAAGACCATTTCTGGCCATAAGAAATCCGACTCCCAGGTGGTGGGGGACCGGAAGTGGGTGAACGATCTCAATTTGTTCTTCAACAGATTTGATCAATCACCTGTCCCTCCCCTACACAGACATCACGGCTGAATCGCCCTTCTGTGGCACCACCAACATGCTGCCCTCCCCCGTCTCTCACACTCCTGCCCTTATCACAACCACCACCCACTGGTTCATCTGCTGGCAACTGTAACTTCCTATTCACACACTCCAACACCCAGCCCCCATGCTCCAATCTGTCCTTCACAACAGCCCAGGTGAGGAATGAGCTGAAGAAAATCAAGCTGAAGAAAGCTGCGGGTCCAGATGGCATCAGTGCCAGGCTCCTCAAGTCCTATGTAGATCAGCTGTGCGGAGTGGTTGAGCACATGTTCAACCTGAGTCTGAAGCTGGGAAGAGTACCACTGCTGTGGAAAACATCTTGTGTGGTACCTGTGCCAAAAACACAGCACCCAAAGGACCTGAACAGCTTCAGACCTGTGGCACTGACTTCACATTTGATGAAATCACTGGAGAGGCTGGTCCTTACTCATCTCCGCCCTCTGGTGAGCCCATCCATGGACCCTCTTCAGTTTGCTTACCTGCCTGGCACTGGGGTGGATGATGCATCATCTATCTTTTACATAGAGCTCTTTCCCACCTGGAGAAACCTGGGAGCACTGTGAGAATCACCTTCTTTGATTTCTCCAGTGCTTTTAACACCATACGGCCGGGGCTCCTGAAGGACAAACTGGATCATGTTGGAGTGGACAGTCATCTCTCCAATTGGATACTGGACTACCTCACCAACCGACCACAGTATGTGAGGGCACGTGACTGCGTGTCTGATATGGTGGTCAGCAGCATGGGGGCCCCTCAGGGAACGGTCCTGGCACCGTTCCTCTTCACCCTGTACACGGCTGACTTCATGTACAGCTCACTGGACTGTCACCTCCAGAAGTTCTCTGATGACTCAGCAATTGTCGGTCTTATAAACAATGACGAGGACAGCGAGTACACAGGACTGATTCAGGACTTTGTGTACTGGTGTCTGCTGAACCACCTCCAGTTAAACGTGGGGAAGACCAAAGAACTGGTGGTGGATTTACGCAGGTGCAGACCCACTTTACCATCAGTGAACATCCAGGGAATGGACATTGAGAGAGTGGACTCTTATAAGTACCTGGGTGTTCATCTAAATAACAAACTGGATTGGTCAGTGAACACTACTGCACTTTATAAAAAAGGTCAGAGCAGACTCTACCTACTCAGGAGACTGAGGTCGTTTGGAGTGCAAGGGGAACTCCTGAGGACTTTCTTTGATACAGTGGTGGCATCAGCCATCTTTTACAGAGTGGTATGCTGGGGCAGCAGCATCTCTACAGCAGACAGGAAGAGACTTGATAAACTTATTAAGATGGCCAGCTCTGTCCTGGGGAGCCCCTTAGACCCGGTGCAGGTGGTGGGAGAGAGAAGGATGTTAGCCAAGCTAGCATCCATGCTGGAGAACGACTCCCACCCCATGCATGAGACTTTGGAAGCACTGGGTAGCTCCTTCAGTGACAGGCTGCTTCACCCCAAATGTGGGAAGGAGCGCTATCGCAGGTCCTTCCTTCCGGCTGCTGTAAGACTGTACAACCAGCACTGCTCCAAGTTCACACACTCACTGTAATTTACTTATGAAAATCACAGTGTGCAATGTTTGTCCTAAGTGCAATCGTTTGTAATTATTTGTAATTATTGGAATCTTGCTATTGTCTATCTTCCTTATACTGTGTGCTGTACTGTTCCTTTGCTGATGCAACAAGGTGAATTTCCCCACTGTGGGACTAATAAAGGATTATCTTATCTTATCTTATCTTATCTTGTCTTATCTGATACTCTTGGCATTTCATTACTAACATTTTCACAATGTCATATGTTTTTATATGTTTTTTTTTCCAATAGGTAATTTCATATTAAGAAGTAAAGAAGTAAATAAAGGAACTAACTAGTCCATCTAGCCTTATGAGATGCCACAAAAAAACATTGGTTGAAATACAGTATTGTGCAAAAGTCTTAGGCCACCATTGATAGATAGATTTGTTTTTGAGAAATGCTATAATGATCATATATAGCTTATTGTCGACAGCTACCCTTCCAAAAAGACCACTCTTGATCAAGCTTCTTCAGACTGTAGAAGAGTCAACTTGGCATCCCGGTAAAGCTTTCAGAACTATTCTTCAAGTCTTAGGGGAAGTCACACTCAATACTTACCACTGTAGATTTTCAGATAAATTTTTTGCTTTTTTAATACATCATCCAATTTTTCTGTATTTTGTGGTTGTATTCTAATTAAGAGGCTGAGAAAAAATTATATATGGTCATTAAACCATTGCAAAAACAATGGTATTTGTAATCTAATTGTGGCCTAGGACTTTTGCACTATACTGTATATACAGATAAATCACTGGTTGTTGTGTAACTCATTTGAATAACATAGTTCCTGCTGAAGCTGTCAGAGGCACTTTAGCTGTTGTGTGGTATAGAGAGACAAGGCTAATATTTACTTTTGCTTCCACAGTGAAGGAGTATTGACTTATTAAGTTGTAGTTGAGTCGTGATATTATCCTGATCGCACCATCACTCCTCAGCTCAAACTCCTTTGGAACTGGATTCTGGATAACAAATGACATTTTCAAGAAAAATAAACAGTACAGATCAATAAATGGGTGCTATTTAATTGTTTAAATTTGATTTAATGTAGCGTTGCATAGCTTACCTGGATGGTATAAGTCACCCGACTGTTTTCTGGTGAAACGTCTTTATCGACTGCTCTTACTCTCAGCACATCAGAACCCACCGATTGTATCTGTAAAAAGATGAACTTTCTAAAATAACAAAACCTGATAAAAAGTGTACCAATGTAAAGAAAAAAAGATATTTTCATTGAAGGAATGCCAGTGATTTGTAAAACTGACTGAACCTACCTCAGATACAGTAGCTGCGTAAATCTTTTTCTCGAAAACTGGTGAATTGTCGTTGATATCACCCACTGTAAGTTCACGTTTGTTCTCAAACTGTGATAATTAGAAAATGTTTCTTATAAAATACAGTTTTGTTTGTGATGTATAGAATATATATTATACATATCTTTTGAACTTACTGGTGTATTTTTGCAGTTTATTGAATAGTACAGAATTCCTCCAGACTAAAAATAGAAAATATATGATCGTTAATACAACCAAACACGAAAATAAATTATGCAGTATAGAAGCTACTTTTGAACCAATTACGTACAACAATACAATTTTGTGTAAGACAGAACTTTATCTGGGTTGTTGCAGTCCTGTTTCAGTTTATTTGAATGTGTTTGATGTATAATTTCAGTACGGTTAAGGTAAACGGAAGTGAAATGGCTGCAGTGTAACACCTCTTTCAGAGCATCAGCATCCAGAGATATTTTGGTTTCGATGGTAGCCATTGAGCTTCCAGGAATGTGGTTCAGTTTCACAAAATCCAGACCAACAGGGAAGATATGAATTTTCAGCTCCAGCTCATCAGTGGGCTGGATCCCTTCGAGGGTTTCTATATCTCCTGTGGACAGGTTCACATCAAACACTGGGTCATGTCTACTTCCAAACCAAATTCCAGACCAAATTCGAATCAGGTTCACACTAAATTTCATATCAGAATCAGATGAGTTTAAATAAGTTTAGACCAAGTTTGAGTCATTGACACCAAACTTATATCAGACGGATGATTAATGTATTTAAACATATGATATTTACACAAAAGTCTCAAAAAAGAATAAACAGCTTGGATCAAACTCAAACTCAGATCATATACAGATCAAACTCAGATCAGATACAGATCAAAGTCAGATCAGATACAGACCAAACTCAGGTCAGATACAGATCAAACTCAGATCAGATACAGACCAAACTCAGGTCAGA